>KB696770.1:0-11227 GCA_000349165.1 Anopheles christyi | reverse complement strand
GGCAATTATCAATGATCACAAGCTTACAAATCAATACTTACGCATCGTTGTGCAATCGCCACGTTTTCGTCAGATGTGTGTCATCTCCGGGTCGTAGATGATGTGGGTGTCGCCGTTGTTTTTGGGCTTGCTCCAATTCATTCCAGCAGGCAGGTACTTCGGCCGAATAGGGCGTTAAAAGCTCACTGAACAGCGTTAAGGTGTGGAGCATCTTCAGGTTATTCACTTTGCTGATATCTTGACGGAAAGCTAGCAACCAATCTAATCCCACACCATCAGGATGATGCTGTGCTTGCTGCTGTTGCGTTTGCGACGGGGCTCCTGTTGACCCTGTAATATTTTGCTTTCCTCCCGCTCCTGCCGTCGACGCAGAGGATGCCGTATCGATTATATCTAGAGACCCAACACCATCAACACCGGTGGTACCGTACGGTTTGTCAGTCGAGTCTATGGCCGAAGGCGACTGCATAACGATCTCTTCATCACGCTCGTCACTGGAATCTGCGTCCAGATCGTAAAACGAATAGAAATGAAGGCAGCCCTTTGCGGTACAACCGCAAAGTCGTTCCAAACTCTTGCAGTACGTTACCGACACGAACCGATCATCCTTTACCGACGCTTCCGAGATGATACCGAGCGTTTTCAGCGATACAATACGCAGTTTGCCATCTGCGCAAGTCATCACGAAGATTCCTTGCTCAGTTTCCGGTCCACCGAAGTGCCGTCCTGTGCCGTCGCACTTTGGCAGCATAGTTATCTCCAACGGTACCTGTTCCTGTGTCAGGCGAGTGGTCAGCGGATCATCGAGGCGCACCAGCCCATCCTCGTTCAGGTAGTACAGGAACAAAATGGCATACCATCGCGGCCCCGTCGATTCTGTACCATCCACCACTTGTTGTTCTCCATCTTCGTCAACCGCATTAGCAGAAGCACTGGGTTCAGCAGCGACTGTTGTTTTGGCAGCCATGCTAGCATCGTATTTAACCACTACCAGCAGATACCGATTATCGCTCGAAGGTACAGTGTCGGAGATGTAGTAATGATCGAACGAGTCCATCAGCATTGGCGGCAGTTCGATGTACTGCAACGGTATGCAATAAATGGCGGATTCTTTAGCACTGCTACTATCTCCAGCACCACCCCCTCCTCCATCCCCTGCACCTCCTCCTTCACCACCATCACCGCCGATTTCTCCATTTCCTCCAGGTGCGGAACTACTAATACCCGTGGCCAACGCATCCGTTACTATGTTCATCGAGGTCGATGGCAAGGTTGTGTGTGGCATCGCGTCCGTCAATGGTAAAGCTTTGATGTTACTGCTATCATTTTCACTTACATCTACGTACTGTTTCTTTTTCGCTTTGTTTGACTTCTGCGTAATTATCTTTTGCTTCCCGTGCTTCAGCTCGTCCATCAACATGTTTGTTCGTTCCGCCAGCAACTTAACCGCCTCATCTTCCGTGCTCTCCATGATAGTGAAAAGGCTCGATTTCTTGATATTACTACCAATGCCAGCACTTAGCGTTACGGCGGTTCCTTGCGGATTTGCAACGACCGTCGTTCCGGGTGAACCGGGAGAAATATCCTCCACGATTGGGTCCTCGATATTATACACGATCAGAAGAAGGGTCGTTTCCGGCTCGTGCTCGTACGCGTACATATCCTCATCAAACGGTTCGGTGCTGTTCACCCTCACGCCGGCTACAATCTTGGTGCCGAGCATTTTCGGTTTTAGCGATAGTGAAGCGCGTCTCTGCTGCTGACCGATGCTTGGAGGCGATCGAACAAAGTACGCAGCCAACGCACTCAGCTCGATTGAGTTAACGGTCGCCGTCGGGCTGATGGTGGTAGTTGTCAGTATGTCCGGATGCAGCTTTACCTGAAACTCGTGCACTTTCGTCAGCTGCCGCTCAATGTTCCACACCGTCACATCGCCGGAAGGATTGCCGGTACAAAAAACAACGCCACGATCACCGGATGAGATCATACTAAAGCCGGTCGTTGCGATGGCCGGGCTCGTTGCATACGTTACCGTCAGCGGAACGTTCTGCGTGAACTCTCCCTTCACGAACGGACACTCGGGCGAGTGACGCTCGTGCTCGCTCCACGGTTCGTCCGTTTTCTCCCAGCACACTAGACATACGGTGCAGGTAAAGCACATTGCCCGGTCCTTGTTGCCATTCTCGCCCGGCTGATGGTAGAAGCCTGCCTGCGCCATCTGATCTGGCAGTACCCATTTGTAGTCCATGTGTGGCCACGCCTCAAACGTCTGGCGACGGGCGGCCTCTGAGTACATCTGAAATCGCTGCACCGTTTTGGCCGACTCGGTGACGCGAGCTCCACGCAGCAAATCGGTCAACCGTTCGTTGATCGCCGAAGAAATGGCCATTGCCGGTATATGATGTTCAAGCTGGCGAAGCTGCATCAGTACTCCGCTCGCCACCATACGGAGCGACGAGTGCGGTAGTTCCAGACACACTGTCTCCCATTTCTGTGCCTTAATTCCTCGCTTCGAATGGGACTGGGCTTCGCCGATCTTTTGTGTCAGCTCGTTCGTAACATCGCTCATATTTTCCAGTCCATGCTCTTCCAAATTCTGCAGACACTGCAGAAACAGCAGCGCTTCCGAAAGCAGCAACTCCAAACGCACGCGATCGTCAGTCGAGGTGACAGGGGCCTGCAAGATCGTATCTAGCAGCAGGACACCATTGTAGTCACCGCGCATGCAAATGTTGCGACCATTCCAAATTAGTAACTTATCCTGCTGAGGCAAGTATCGGCACCGCACTGTGTTAATATCTGTTGGAAAAGGAAAATATACCAGTTACAATAGGCAACTATGCTCGCCTATTCCCGTTGCGCAGCACAAACCGTACCCGATATTCTGTAATTTTGCAGTATGACACCGGAGTTTACGTCTAGCAGATTCACCTCACCACTACTTCCGACGACGAGAATCACGTTAAGATACGGATGGTATGTGATCGAACGCGACTCTGCATCAACGTTGAGATAGCCATCCTCCTTCAGCCACTGGTCGTCGCTGCTGCTGCTGCTGGCCATACTGAGGTGTGGGGGGGGTATTTTTGTGGATTTTTGTGTTGCTACGTAATTCTAACCTATTTAAGATCGCGATGTTTGTGGAAGTCTGCCCGCTGTATCCTAAGACTAACGATTAATCCGTTTACTATTCCGGTGTTGTGCTTGGTAGACTACATAGAGAACCTAGACAAAAATGAGAAAAAGAAGAGAGCAATCTTTTAGATGCCTTGATACAAAATTATGTTTTTCCAAATATCATTCTACTGGCGAAATGTTATTACAATCTACGCAAAATACATAAGCAAGCGCTTTCATCTCATTGCGTTAAATTTCTTTAGCCGTTGGCCCAGCAACGCGAATCTTCCCGTGTCACCACAATGGTGCTAATCACGGCCAGGTAAAGATAACCCCGAATCACACAGCTTCGCACGGCTATTTCAAGGAATCTGTCAAACGATGACATTTGCACTCCTGTCTGTTCCCATCCCACCAATTCGGCAAGGGGAAGGGTCTGCAAATCGTTCTGGCGTGCAATGTTGCCTTTTTTCATAACTCATTTCAGGCCCACTTTGATGGCTAAATGTCGTCGGCCAGAGAATAGCCTTTTCCTTATTAGTCATTTGTTTTGCCTTCGTGCATTCAAATCGCTTGTAGAACATTATTACCTAGTCGCCACAATTAAAATACACTGAAAATTATGGTCTAGCTGTAACAATACAGCAAACGAGACGCCAATCATGCACGGACACGATCTTTCACGGAATAGTAAACTTTTGCTACTTCAACTTCCTTTCCCCTCGGTGGAGGTGTTACCAGAGAAAACAGCACTTACACATTTTGCACACACCAATGGGTTGCTGATCACTTAACATCAATGTTCTCCCATACGCAAGAGATTTTCCACCAAACTGTTGAAAAACGCGCCGAAATGCTTCCGCGAACACCGGAGCACAGCCAATTTTCTGCTACCTCCAGGTTCGACGAATTCAAGAGAAAAAAAAAAGAAAAACACAACGGCAAAGAAACTGCAGCTTGCTTCGTCGTCGACGTCGTTGTCGTCGTCGTCGCTCTAGTTCACACCACCGAACGAACAAGAACGTAGTTTGTTCGCTTTTCAACGTCGATCGCAGCTGGCCGGACGACAGATTTCGACTTCCGGTCGCCGTTAGAGTAACTTGAACCGAACACAAAGTTTGCAAGAATTGCTGCTTTTCACCATGAAAAAATGAACTTATTACAGGACGAGAAAAATAAGTGATCCAGACCAGACGAAATCTTTTGTGTGTGTAAGAGTGTGTGTGCTTTTATCATTGACATTTCGTGTGAAAGTTCGGGCGAGATCATGAGGGAATAGGAGCTTACTGACAGTTGAGGTGCTGAAAGCAACGGACCCTACTGTAGCTGGTAGCGTTTGTTATTGTACACGTTTCTCGATTATTGTTTAGATTCAAAACTCACAGATTAATTTCATGTGTAGCCTGTAATGTTAACATTTAATTTATTGCTTAAAACATGGCTTAAAATGATTCGTTTCCTATTATACCGGGCTTCACACCATGGCATGACATACAGCAGGACTGTGATAGTGTCTTTATTTTGTCCATATTCAAACAGCTCGCGTTTTGTCTTTTTCTCTCTCCCTTTCTGTCTGTCAAAAGTTTTTTTTCGGAAATGGAGAATGCTAATAAAGCGGCGATTACACGATATTCCTATATCAGTCAACTGCCGGCTGCCGTTCTAGCGAAGATTGGTAAAGTGTCGATCGGAGCAGTGTGTTTATCCTAATCGCAATATTGTTGATTAAAACAGGTACACACAGGGAGAGGCGATAATCACCGAGTGCAAAGTCCAGGTCAGTGTGAATCTTTTCAGGCAAATCATGCTTCTGAGCGCAACTAATCTTTAGATCACGTAATCCGGTGGGTTCAGTGTCGTAGGTCAGCCCTAAAGGTATTTTTTTTTGCATGTGTTTCCAACGGATAATGTTAAATTTTTTAACATGTTCAGCGCCATATCACCCAAATTTGGATGATTCCTATGGAAAACGCATAGCGATTTTTGACACGCCGTTGAACGTGTTAAGGGGCTATTTGTGATATTCATTTCATCTTCTAGGTTTAGTAACAGTGTAGTGCATTATTAATTCAATGAAAGTCATTAACGGAAGTGATTAGGAAAAAAACAACTTGTTTAAATGGCTCCATTTAATGGAGCGAAATCTATTTTCCATTTGCTTTCGTCAAGAAAAAACTCAACATTAGAACAGGAAAAATTTCGTACCCATGTTCTAACTTAAACTTAAGCAACATTTGTTATAACATTCCATTCGCATTGAGTAATCTTTTGTGAAGAATTTGTTTATTCAAAGCTCCATCTGGCGATAGAAGACGTTGTACAATTTTATTGATCCCTCTGGGATGAGATCATTGGCTAGGGGAAGCAGAACGCTGTTCTTTTTAGTAGCGTTTTCGTGGTCTAGGAATATAGCGGTGGGAAGAAAAGGTGCACATTTCCTTAAACCGCAACTAACGCGATGGCGAAAAAAGGCAACTAAATCGTGAGTCAGCAGCTGAAGAAAAAATGAATTAAAATAAACGGTGCATGTATTCGTGCTACTCTGCACTCTTGTTGCCTCACTATGTATTTGCAACCGCAACTGGTTGGGAGGCGTACGCGTACAACCCAACTCCATCAATGGAAACAATTGTTTGAACCTCTCCCCATTCCGTTGCATTACGCATTGCCCTGCATGGTAGGCTGAATGCAAGTCCACCCATCCATTTACATACACCGCGAAGCATATGTAACGGCACAATACGGTCGACCGCTATTGTGTTAGTTTACCGATAATGGGACCGCTAGTAATGAAAATAAAACAACCGATAGATAACCAATGGAGGCAGTGAAATTTATACTCTCATTCGTTGTCCAACCAGCCTACTAAGTGGTCAACTGTAAACACAGCTAAAATGGATCAGAAGGAGGATAGACTTGACGTCATCATCTTTGGAGCTAGCGGATTCACCGGCAAGTACACCATCTACGAAGGCATCAAACTGCTCGAGGGACTGCGATGGGGTGTGGCTGGACGCAGTCAGGAGAAGCTTCGGCAGACGGTGGCCGAGATTGAAAAGAAAGCGGACAAGGATCTGTCGGAGGTGCCCATCATTACGGCCGACCTGAAAGATGCCGACTCGTTGAAGCAGATGGCCGAACATTGCAAGGTACTGATCAATTGCTGCGGTCCCTACCGGTTTTATGGCGAGCCCGTGGTGAAGGCTTGCATCGAGGCCGGCACCCACCATGTGGACGTCAGTGGGGAACCGCAGTACATGGAGCGGATGCAGCTGGAGTACCACCAGCAGGCGCAGCAGCGTGGTGTATACGTTGTGTCGGCTTGCGGGTTCGATTCCATCCCGGCCGATCTCGGTACCGTGTTTCTGGAGCGCCAGTTCGATGGTGTTGTCAACTCGGTCGAAACGTATCTACAGGTGACGTCGAAAATTCCCCACGACGGTGGTGCGGTCCTACACTACGGTACATGGGAATCGGCAATCTATGGGCTGGCCCATGCCAACGAGCTGAGGCCGCTGCGAACACAGCTGTACAAGACCCGGTTGCCCAACTTTCAGCCACGGCTAAAGGATCGCATGGTGGTGCATAAGGCGGGCTTTTTAAACGGTTGGTGGGCGGTACCATTCCCCGGTTCCGATCGGTCGGTCGTGATGCGCTCTCAGCGCCATTTCTACGATACTGAAAAAAAAGCGTCCGATACAAATGAAAGCCTACGTTGCGTTTGAGTATGTAGCGTAGCTGCAATGGTTTTTCGACAGAAATATTTGATTTTAACCAAAAACACTTTTTTGTTACGATTGCAGATCAATTGTGCAAGTGCTGGCAGTTGCATTTGTTGCAGTCGTATTTGCGATTATGTGCAGGTTCAAATTCGGTCGTCAATTGCTACTGAAGGTTTGTGGTATCAATGGTTTCGAATTAATTTCAATTATAATTATAAATTTCTCTTTCTTCAGTTCCCTAAATTGTTCACCTTTGGATACGCTTCGCACGAAGGTCCATCGGAAAAATCGATGGAAAATGCACAGTTTGCAATCTTCTTCCGAGGTGAAGGATGGGATAAAGAGGAGAAGCTGCTCGAACCCACCGATCAGTTCAAGAGCCCTCCGACGAAAAAGATCGTCACGAAGGTGTCGGGTACCAATCCGGGCTATGGAGCGACCTGCGTTGCCTTGGTCTTATCGGCACTTACCATTTTGCGGGAAAGTGATAAAATGCCCGGAACGTGAGTACCATCTGACTCACTCATCGAAATGTGTGCTCGTTAATTTAAAATGTTTGATTTTTTACTTTCTTCCAGTGGTGGCGGTTTATCCTCCAGGTGCTGCATACGCCAAAACGAGCCTTATCGAACAGCTCTGTAAGAACGGATTCACATTCGAGGTGATCAAGCCTTCAAAGTAAAGGCATATAGATAACGAGCAATGATCGAGGAATAAGTAACATTACAGTAGAAACCCTGTTACGTTTCAAACTGTGGAGATATTTCAAATGGTAATGGTGATTGCTACTAAGTCGTCTTAATATTACACTGGCATCGATTATTGCTAATAAATTTCAAAGATTAATTTAACCTACAGATAGTTCTTTTTTCGAAAAAAAAACGAAAGAAACATACGCGGAGGAACAAATGCAAATGTTTTATTCATATTCTTTAATTTAGCAGTCCATACGGCAGATTGGATTATCCTGCACCATCTTCAGATCCACCTTCGGTCCGATAAGGTCACGAATGTTGTTCAGACCGTACTTGATCATCGTGGGACGCTCTAGTGACAATCCCCAAGCAATGACGTTTACGCCCTTTGGTACACCGAGTGGCAGTGTCATCTCCGGACGAAACACGCCAGAGTTGCCCACCTCGATCCATCGCTGCAGCCCAGGATGAAAGCAAAAGATTTCCATCGACGGTTCCGTGTACGGGTTGAATGTCGGTTTGTACTCCAGCTCCGTAATGCCGAGCTTGTTGAAGAACGCATTAAACGTACCGATCAGATCACCCAGCGTTATGCCATAGTCAGCGACCACGCCCTCCACCTGATGAAACTCGGCCAGATGGGTCGCGTCCAACGTTTCATTGCGGAACACCTTGTCAATGCTGAAGTACTTGATTGGCTTGAACCCTCCAGGCTGATGGGAAATTTTGTACAACATACGAGCGCTCACACCGGTCGTATGCGTGCGCAGCACGTTTTTCCGCGCTTCGTCCAGCTTCCAGTCGTACCGGTAGCCGATCGACCCACCGACACCGCGCTCGTGCGAGTCGCGCACCGCGTCTACCAGCGCCAACGGAAACTTGTCACTCATCTTTGGATGTGATACGAAGAACGTGTCCTGCTGGTCGCGTGCCGGGTGTTGTTGCGGAACGTACAGTGCGTCAAAGTTCCAGAAGCCCGACTCCACAAAGTTGTTCGTAGGCATTTCCGAGAAACCCATCTCGAGGAATATTTGCCGGAACTCGGTGCGAACCTTCATCAGCGGATGTAGCTGACCCCGGCCAGCCGGTGCACCGAGAGCGTCAAAGTTATAAGCCTTGAATTTCAAATCCTTCCACAAACCATTAGCCAACATTTCTACTGTCAGATCCGTTTCCAGCTTCTTGAGCGTGGTTGCAAATTCAGGTCCTTTTGATAGGACGAAACTTTTTGTCACGCTTTCCTCCAGGATCTTGCGCTTCTTATACTCAGTCTTCACACCGTCCGGTACATTCGATTCATTTCCTCCAGCGATGGCTTTAACGTGCGCACCGACCTCATCGTCGATTGTGTCGACCTTGCGTCGGACCAGTGGTGCCCCACCAGATTTGTCGATAAATATCCAACCGTTCGACATTGCTTTGCTGAAGCCAGCTTTGGGATTCTTGCCACCGCACTACACAGTTTGAGGAAATGAGGGATTAAAGAGCTTTCTACAGGATGCTTGTTCTGCCCACGTAAATTTTGCCGTTTTCACCTACCTTCATCAGCTCAATTTGCGGAATGCCATCCTGCGGCACCGCTTTGAACACGTTTGCTTCGTGGCTGCCGTGCTCCAAAATGTCCTGTCCTTCCGCAGTCAGCTTCCAGGTTTTGCGTGTGCTTGGAGCGCAGCGGATCAGCTCTCCAGTCGCCTCGATACTCTTGACGCCGCCAACGATTTTTTGATGATCCTCCCCGAAAACTGCTGCTAGATCGAGCGTGTCGACCTCGCCATGATCGGCGATATATTTTAGAATACGTTCCGAAATATCCTGCATGTTGATGACACTGCAGCACTGCTCTCCTTGTGTGTCTTGCACCGGCAAACAAGATAAATAAATAACATGCCGCGTGTCATGTCAAAAATCGGGTGGATTATTAGAACCAAGGTGCACTTTCGAAGAACGAGTTCGAATATTTGAAGTTACAGACAGAAAGCCGTTACTTATTGGTTGGTTCGGGGAGAAAGTGCTCAATCTATTGTTGTAGGGGCCAGCCATCAATTACGTAACGCTAAAATTTTGATTTTTAGACCCCCTCCTCCTAGTGTAACAAAACGTAACGTTTGGTTAACCTTCCTTATACTAATTACGTAACGCATAGCTGACCCTCCCAACCCAAATTTTGAATCAGAACATTTTATTTAGTTACGTAACACAATTTTAACTCCCCCCTCCCCTATGTAACACATACTAACGCTTGAACCCCCACCCACCCTATGAGCGTTACGTAATTGATTGATGGGCCCCTTGTGTTTCCTTCAAGCGAATTTCAACACACAAACACGGACTATATTTCTTTGAAATGTATTTATGTGAAGCATTAGCATAAGAAAATCATACAATAGATAGAGAGTTTGACGATACATATTATGAATTTCGTGTGTCTGGAAGCGGCAATGACATTAGTGTTTTGTGTATACAAGTCTTTTGTGACCCTTTTGATTTATATGCAGTATTATGGAGAAAGTATACGATATTTCATTTTCACTACTGGGCAAAATTGTCTATGCACTATACGCTTTGTAAGAGAGTAACATATGAAGAAAGATGAAGAGAATACAATTTTCGATGGTTTTTCTTTTCTTCCTAACGTTCGCCTGTAGCGTTTCACAGTCTAAGCTGCTTGCCTGGTGGTGTTTGATTTTGCGCTGCATGACTGGTTATTGTAATTGTGGGAAGGGACGTTTTGTTTTATTTTGCCTTAATTTTCTAATTGAAACAACCTTTCGAACGCATAGAAAATCTCATTTAGAGAGATCTAGGAGCCAACAATAGTATATAGAAAGAAGAAGAGTAAACTTATGTTAGAAAGTGTGATAGTGTATCAAATTGTTTGCTCATTGCTCTTTTTTTGTTGCTCATTGCTCTTTTTTTGTTGTTCCTGCTATTTTCCACTGATCTTATTTTCTCATTATCTTCGGGCACATATTTTTCCTGTGCCAACACATCTTCCGTTGGCCTTTCCCATTTGCCCGTTGGTAGGTATATCCTACGTATATAGGTATGCTGTTTCAGCTTTGCTTAGTGTCTAGTTCCATTCAACTAACTAAAGGACTCACATGTAAATTAAATTAATTAACAAGCATCCTCCGCGCTGCCCCGGCTTAGCCATAGGATTAAGGCCTTGCTAACATTATATCCTCCTAACAGGATATCCTGTTAAACGTGCATCGCGACTGGTTGGAGAACCCAACAAACACGTTCGTAAAGCGGGTCAAGAAATTATTTAGAAGCTTTCAACGATTCGGTGACACACATCCCAACTGTTAATGCCGGAGGGCTAGGAGGGTTGTAGCGCAACACAACACACAAAACAAAACTCTCTTGCCTGAGCCAGATACGCTAGTGCACGGATAACACACAATGGAGCTAAACCTACGAATAAAATTGACCCTCTTTTAATTGGCACAACGACACCAAGCATCAACGATGCAGCAGAAAAAGGATGGCGACGACGACGACGACGACGACAACGACATAACGTTGAGAACATTCACCGATCGAATGAGGATGATCAGTAGTGCTAAAAAGTTCTAATAACAATACATTCAAAAGGCACTTTTTATAGTTACGTGTTTTCCAGTGTTGTTCCAGCCTGAATGGTAATTAGCGATACTGTTGTCCACCTCATTATGCTGATTTTTTATAGTT
>KB696769.1:0-11871 GCA_000349165.1 Anopheles christyi | reverse complement strand
TGATAGTAGAGACTCATCTAAAGCGGCTGTTGGATATCGTTATCAATTAGATAGTCCATGTTGAGTGTGTTTTCTCCGCCCTAGCTGGCGATTTTGCACCGTAACACTAGGCCAAACAAATAGTGATCGGAATCGATGTTGGACTGTCTATAGGTTCTGATGTTTAACAGGCTCGACTGTCGTCGGCGGTTTATCAATACGTGGTCGATCTGGTTGGAAGTGCCTCCATCCGGAGACATCCACGTCACTTTGTGGATGTCTCTGCGCGCAAATTTGGTATTTCCCACAACCAGATTGTTCGCAGCTGCAAACTGGATCAATCTACTACCATTATCATTGCTATGCTCATGCAGACTGTGACGACCAATGTATTGGCGGTACATTGGCTCCCTACCGACTTTTGCATTGAAGTTCCCCAGGATGATTTTTAGGTCATGCCTGGGGCACGAGGCAATGGTATTTGCGAGGCGGCCGTAAAATAGGTCCTTATCCTCTTCCTCTTTGTCTTCGGTAGGGGCGTGATCGTTTATGAGGCTTGTGTTAAAAAACTTGCCTCACATGCGCAGGGTGCATACCCTATCATCTATAGCCTTGAACCCGATGACGGCGGATTTCAACCCGAGACCTACGGTGAAACCCGTTCCGAGCATGCGGTAGCGGTCGTGGCAGCTGAAATAGATGTCGTAGCGCTGCCTGCCACGCTTGTTCTTCACACCGCTCCCTAGCCACCTGACCCCGCGCCCACGCCCCCAGTGCCTCTGGAGGAGCTCGTGACAGTTTTGTTTAGCGTCGAGTTGCCCCCTCGACGTTGAGACATCCCAGTTACCTAAGATGCCCACCCCCCTTCTGATTAGCCATGAACCATCATCCGCCCAAGGGGTTGGAGCAAGCGCGTCTACCCAAGCTTGGATATCCGATGACCCACGTTAACACTCTGCACGAATTGGGACGTGTCCGGATGGGAGTATGTTATCCCTCAGAGGGGCATCGGAATCCTATCCCATTGCAGAGCGAATATTTGGTTCTTGCTAAAAAGAAATGACCCGGATAGTATTCGTTTAAATTGAACTACGTCCGGACTGTTTCGAATGTATGAGCAGTTGCCATTAGACTGTTCAGCCAATCGTTTCACAAAAACATGTATGTGGAATATGCTTAAGCTGTTTTCAGCAAAAGGTTAATTACTTTTCGCGGTCGCGCATGGTCGCAGCCAATTCAAATGTCAAAACAGAGAAAAACTATTGGATTTCGAGTGCCACCATAAAAAGGTCAATACTAAAGATTAAAAAAATCAAAAGCTGCTCAGATTCAAAATCTGATAATTGAACATCATTGGTAGAATGAACATCATTTAAAAGGACATTTGGACTGAACGCCGAACGGATCTCGGCGAATGTAGTCCATGCTTTAGCCGTATTGTTGTTATTATTTGGTCATTAATTATTGTTTGTCTCGAGGGCTATACGACAACGTCACAATTTTAAAGCTTAAAAGTAAAACATTTAAGGATAAAGACGTTTAAGATTGTGATGACGTGCAAGACAAAACATGGGAGCGGAAATTGGCAAAGGACACATTATGGTCGAACGGGTCACTAACTGAATTGAAATCAGATATCGCGTGTATCCAGGGATCCGATTGGAAGAACCGCGTGCGACGCACGAGGATGAGGAAAAGAGGGCGAACGCGCAAGATGTACGTGGGGATATAAAGGGGAATAACCGCCAGTAGGGAAGGGGAGTCGAAGTTGGAAAGAAGGATGTTAGCAAGAAATAGCATGCGAGCAACACTGTGCCAATCCTTGATACTGGCCAGACCAAGCAGTTGACACCGCACAGGTTAGGGTGGCATGGTTGCACTGGGGGCGTTAAAGAGACGCCTAACGGCGAGTCGCGTAAACTTCCGCTGTACCCCCTCCAGCCTATCCATAGCGGTGACCGCGGTGGGCGACCAAATGATGCTGGCGTACTCGAGGCGATCCTCGACCCAGCAGCAATACAGCGCCCTCAAACACAGGGGGTCACGAATCTCGGACGCCATTCGGGTGATGAGACCCAACACTTTGCTGACCCGCTCGATGACCAGATTGATCGTCCACCCTCCACACCCCGAGATCCTTCACCAAGGTGACCCGCGAAAGTGAAGTGCCAAAGAGCTTGTAATCAGATAGACGCCTTTTGGAAGACAATGAGAATCACGCAGCATTTCAAAACACATCGATCAGCGTACAGCAGACATCCCCTAGGAGGGAGTGAGCTTATACAGTCCATAAAAAGAGAAAACAATAATGGACTCAAGACGCTGGCCTGAGAAATTCCAGACTTTC
Source organism: Anopheles christyi (assembly GCA_000349165.1). Classification (NCBI taxonomy): domain Eukaryota; kingdom Metazoa; phylum Arthropoda; class Insecta; order Diptera; family Culicidae; genus Anopheles; species Anopheles christyi. The sequence goes on along the minus strand of KB696769.1, from coordinate 9,545 downwards.
CCGTGAACAGTTCAGATAGGACCCCCTCGACCATTGCCCTGTATACACGGCCTTCTAAGAAGGAACAGAATCAAAGAAGAGTATGTGTCGAGAACATAATTTTGTCCTCGAATAGTTTGATGTTAATGTATCCGATATACAGGAGACCCTCGAGTTACGGCCCCCTCGAGATACGACGATTCGAAGATACGACGATTTTTATCTTGACAGTTGTCAATTGTCATTTTGTTGAAATATACAGATTTTTTTTTAATTTTTCACCGCCACCGTTAAAATATACTTCACATCGTCACATGATTCAAATAAATTAATAAATTCTCAATATATATCAATAAAATATTAATATTAAGTATTACTAATACTACTTATTACCTAAAATTGTGTTCTATAGTCGTTTAACTGTGTGTGCAAAGTATGAAACTGAACAGAATATTGGAACAACGCTTTCGACCTACGTTTATACACGATGTTTTGAAAGATACTCAACTTACGCCTCAGGCTGGTGTCAGTGCTCCGCCGCATGCGATTTTATCGCACGTGCTGTCAACATTTTGTATGGAATTTGACAGATAACGTCGGAGTGCGTTTTCGTCATCCGATTTTATCTGCCAAATCCCATACAAAAAATCGCATACGACGGAGCACTGACACCAGCCTTACGACTTACGCCTTGTTATGGGCCATTTTTCGGTCCCAAATACAGTCGTAAGTCGAGGGTCGCCTTTATTGTTAAAATAGCAGCTTCATAGCTATCAGTAATGAGTGTTAGGTATAGATTTGTGCAGGCGTTTGTTGTTCGACCTATTATCAATAAATAATAGTAATACTTTTCTGACAATTATTCTTCTTCTTTGGTGGCCTGCTCATGGATGAGCACGTCGTTGCGGCATGGCCAGGTTGTTCTGACATTTACTATGATACCGATATTACCTTTACAACATTTTTAATTAAAAAAAATAGATTAAAATATGTAAGGAAATAATATTTCTTCAAGTGTTCTAACATTAGTTAACTTTTTTTTTCTTCCACAGAATGAACTTAATGAAACCCCAACGCATTTTAAATAATCGGAGCGTTTTATTCTAACTGTTTCTTCATATCCAACGCAAAAACGCATCAACAAATAACCGGAAACCAAACTTTCAGTTCAACAAACTTCATGTTTATGTTTTGGATGTCTTTCCGCTGTCTTTAATTACAATTTCTATTGTACAAGAAAGGTAACTTTTTTAATATACGCAACAACTGTATCTGACGAATGAAAATTGTTATAACTGCATCCCACAAATTAACAAAAATGAATGTATGTGTTTATGTGATGAGACTTTCAAATTTTATTTGAATACTTATAAAGGTTCGTATTCGAAATCTGAGAATATAAATTTGATATGCGAGTTTGAAATGTGGAAGGAGATGTATAATAACATCAGCAAAAAACAATTTTCAGTAAAGTTTTGGTACGATAAAAGAAACGAAACGTTATACACACAGATATACATACATTATTCATATTATACATTGCAAAATATAAGACTTTCACTCGAATTTTACATCGATAAGTTGCAAAAATGATAAACGTAATATATGCGCTGGATACCACGCATACAAGGAAAGGTTGCGTTGAAGCTTGAGTGAATGCGTAATTGATGACAATTCATTTTATACATAACGAGATACATATTTCCCGTCAACCAAATAACAAAAAGCGTAAACAAAAAAGAAAACTAGAAACCCAATAATCAGATAAGTGAGTAGACACAAGATCCGAAAACCAAAAGAAAGGGTAGACCATTACTTAAATAGTTTGACAAACTACAGTCGGACCTGACTAGTAGGGTTATGACTGACACCAACTAGTGAATGCAAGCTCGAAACTTCAGTTTTTCGAAGAACGTTTGAAATTGTGTAGAAAACTGATGCGCAAATAAAACATATAATTAATCAGAAGATTATTGTAATTACATCTATTACAATCATCATCTAATACATCGGAGCATTTAAAGTCAAATTTATCTCAATTGTTGCCATTTAACCCAACTATTGAGGTTGAATCTAAAGAGTCATCCTAATACAGGCCCAACAAGTTAGGTTCGACTGTAATTAGTAACTGATTGATTAATTAACTATCTTGGCATTTTTATAGTTCAGGCCTAAAATGTATTCTGCATCGTAATATTAATGTTAAATTATAACGACAGATGTTCTTGACGTGCTTAATATTTTCAAATGATTTTCATTACATTCATTTTTTTTCGTATGTTTACTATAATAGGTGCATGTCATAATATTATGTGGATAACAATTGTAGAAACAGTGTCAATACAACTATTTATTCTATATTCGTATCTGTGTAAATACCTGATCCTTGTTATTGATCGAAGAGATATATAAGTGTACTAAACATAAAACAAGTTGTAGTACGTGAAGTTATAATTGATTATCATTTCGTTAAAAACCACGTTGCCATATTTTTTTTACAAATAAAGAGAGGAGTGATCTAATGTAATCAAGTTGGGGAAAACATCGATGTAAAAATGCATTTTAGACCACCACACACATTGTGTAACAATAAAATCAATAGTTAGAATTTTTTTATTTACAATCTAGGAGTAAGATCATTCTTTGCTGTAGATTCATTTTGGCTATCGATTTAGTTGGTGCTATAAATTAAACATTAGCTAGCATGAATGTTACATAACATTTCTGGACGTATTTTAAAACTCTCTACATGCAAAGGAAAAATATACAAACTATATTTGTTAGTAAGGATAAATGACATGCTACAAGTGTTTTGCCGCATAAAATTTAGTTTAGCAGATTTTACTTATAAAATGAATGATATGTGTTCATTAAAATTAAACAAAAAAATGAGCAAAATGGCAAACAAGTAACTTTTTATATCGCTAGTGTCGCATTTCACATGTCTGTTTCAAAAAGAAAAAGTTTGCATTATCTTTATTGACAACACAACACTCAACACATTAAAATCTTGTTATCTTTCTTTCATTTTTCTATCATAAGTCTTAGAAAAGTATAAAACGAAAAAAAAAGCTAAATCATCGGTTACGTATTTTCAACGTCTATCAGGAGCCTATTTCGGACAATGTTTATTTTTAATATAAAAAAAAACTATTGAAACATCAAAATTGCATGCAACAATTCTATCCAATGCCAAGTAATTCGTGCTAAACGTGAGGAGGAAAAATGTAAGGTACATATGATCTTCTATTAAAAATAATTATGGTTATAATTTTCCTCCCATGTAAACCATGTTAAAATATTGCTCCAAATATATAGTGTTAATTATTTGTTAATGAAATAATGTATCTAAAAAAACATTAAACAGTAATATAAATCCTCCGATTATTTCAATTGACACAACGGATAAACTTGAGCTTACAGTTCTTAGAAGGAAAAACATGTTTTTTATGAATATTTTCATGAACAATAATTACAAATTTAAACAAGTATTATTCGAACTGTACTCCGTTTAAACTGTTTTATTTATGTACCTGTGTAACACGTATTTCTAAATTTTATCGTTTCGGTGTGGCATTTTATCAGTGGTTTGTTGATGTATAGCTATCAAGGAGAAAAGATGAAAAAACAATTAACATGAGGGAAATGATAATCACTAAGCTATTTGGCCTAGCCAATATGCTAAGAAACAAACAGTAACGAAAACAGAATGAAAAACTAACTCTTTCCAATGGTCAATTAAATTCATTCCAAATGATAAACAAAATTATTGCTGCTGCATCGATACCATACAAAGATGAGTATTGCATTATCACTTCTTCTATTATTCCTGCAGCTATAAAAACTATCACTACACTACATAAAACTCGTGTTGTCTTAACGTGAGCATTACCAATCGACTGTAAGATAATTTTCGTCAAATTGTACTATAAAATTCGAATCTTAGGCTTCAAAAAATCTGCTGTTTTAGTGTGGTGTATAACTGAGCTATTAAATCCATTATCAAAGGTAAATTCAACGCAGATTCATAGCAACATTTATGGCAACAAAAACGAAACATAATTAGATACAAATAAATCACATAAAGTCAGTCCTGATATAAACAAAGCACTGGGAAATTTAATAGCTGCTGGAACGTAAATGAAAGGTACAAAATTCAGGGTGACAACGGAAAAAACATTATTTATAACCAGAAATAAACCCCGCGACAACAACAAATCTTATTCTGAGTACTTTTAAAACTACTTTGCAACTAGCAAGGAGAGCGCGACATTACTATCAATCCGCTGTACTCGATTCGACTAGATCTCGTAATACATAGCAATGTGTATGTACGCATTTTTCTAGACATAAATAAAAATACTATACGAAAAATGGTATGAAGAAATATGTAACAAACAAACATCACACAAAGCCACTCCGTTTCTTCTAACATTTAGTCGAAACGATTCAAATGCAACGCAATTATAAAAACATAGCAAAGAAACGAGCAGACTCCGACCATTCTACGTAGTTCTAAAGGTCATTAACCAAATTACAACTATTTTGGAGTGTTTCAATGAGTAAATAGCGTTTGATTTTTATAAATCCTAAAAGTCATAAAGTGAACAAACAATGTGAGTTATAAGGCACAAAATCAGCCTTATTAATGCGCCTAAAAGTATATGGTTGAATAAACAAATTCGAAAAATATTCATTTTGCGAATCATATGACTATGTATTGGAAGCGATGAATTCAACCGTAGTTTGCTAGCCAAAAAAAATCAAGTCCAAATAATGTTTAGTTTGCAAACTGAATAAAAAAACCAATCTCATTAGATTTCAAAACACTCATGACTGAAGAACCAACATAAGATTATGTTGGAAAAGTAAATCAAAGTTTAGTTGATCTCTAACCTACATCGCTGTTGAAAAACGTTTATCTTATTTCATAAATATTTAATTTTATTTTATGAATGTTAATATAAAAATCTTTATCCGTCTATGAAAATACTGTCATATTTATTTGATATTTTTCTGTCCAATCACGTTTGGAATAACATTGGAATTAGCCCCCGAGAATAAATTCCAGCAGTTTCGGTGCTCGGTTTCTTGACGTTGCTAGTGTGTTTGATTCCGTGCCGTTTCTGATGATGCCAATTGATGGTCGAAACTATGTACGTTTATGAAGCATATTCAAATATGCGTAAGGATAGGTGCTATTTAAATTCCAGATCTATGTTTTTGGCATTCATGCAACTTGAACAGACTGAACAAAGAACCTAGCAGACTGACTATGCGGTTATGTGGTATACAAATAAATCTATTAAGCATGTACAGGCACACATATGGTAACATGTTTCAGGATTTTCTCCGTTCCTATTTTTCCGGAAGATTTTCCCATGTTGCACTGCACATTTGTTGTTACTGACTAGGCAAAGTGTGATCGTATAAACCAATTGCATTCAGGAGGATCAAGCTGCGGTAATCTTCTCACTACCAACTACAACCTGGATCACCCTAGACACCATCTCCTGCACTTGTATTCTCTCCATTTTCCGAGTTGCATAGCTCACAACCGATGCTTCTAAGCTCTGCTCATTTCCCTATAACCTTCCTCTCTCTTGAAAATGCTCCATGAAAAAAGCTGGAGGAAAATGAAGTGCCATTTAAGGAAGTGTTTTGAATGAATGGGATGGAAAATCAGTAAAATGAAGAAATTAATCTTTTCCAATTCATTTTTTTAGGTTACGTGCATGATCCATTGTGTGGCCTTGCGCTACCAAGTCGGGAATTGTAAAATACCAATAGTTATCGGTGTAACTTTCCTTGCTGTTTGACTGCAGTAACTTGTAGCCGCTCCAGTTACCCTATTCATAACTGAATACCAATTTCATTCCCGAAGCCTAGCTGAAATTTTTTTAAACTTACAGACCGCCAACACTACCTGTAACAATGTCTCGATATCTTTCGAAAGGATCTGAACAAAATTAAACATGCAATGACACATCTTTTCGATACCGAATTGCATGGCATCTTCAGCAGTTGCAAAAATTGAAGCCTTGCTTGCATGAAGCCGGGGCTCGGCATTCGTAACTTTTGATTTTGCGGTCCATGTCGAAACAACTCAATGGGGAAATCCACCCTAATAATAACTATATGTAAGAGGCACTGTGCTAAACCACCAATACGCCGTCATCACCTGGCGACGGATATATGGTCCTCCAGCACTTAATCTCCGTGGAAACTGTCCATACAAAAATCGTAGCACGGCAACACAAAATAAACTGCAAGCATTATATTATTATCAAAACTTTGTAATGCTCATCAAGTTTCAAACTGGTATTAAATTATGCTTTAAAATTAACGAAAAAAGGGATTTTTTCCGAAAAAGCTACAAAAAAATTCTTTAAAATAATTGATTAAGTAGCTTATTCCGCCAACTTCTACCGCGGTCCGCATTATCAGTGTATCTCGAGAACTACCTGTACTGCAATTTCGACCTTCGATTCGATCTACAGGTTATTGGTATGTAATCGAATTTCAACACAAATATCAAAACAACATCTGAAAATAAAACTGACGCCAATAATGCGCAGAATTTCAACACATTTAATAAAGAATCTAAAACATGACCGCAAAAATCTTGTTATGTTGTTACGCGTTGAAGAAATGATTATATTTTTAAACCTTTGTGTTGAAGATGAATAGCAGATAAAATGTCTTTTTTCCGTCTACAGTGCTCTTTTTTAATCTGGTATCTGGCCAAACCCAGGCTTTGACTCTTAAAGCATGCCGTACGTGTAATAGATCATCTAGACTAATCCTATCATCTTTAAGAGTATCCATTTAGTTTATTGAAATTGTTGTTTATTTTACTTTCATAATTATTTTTTTATATTTGTGTTCAAAATCAACGAAAGATTCTAATCTCCCTATTGACTTAGACAGAAAATCCATTCGGAAGCAAATCAGAATAGGTCATGTATAATTTCGAACATGACTGAACAGAAAAATACCAAACTACTATGACAGTATATTCGTCCGTATAAAAAGGGCTTTATGATACAAGTCGAGTCATCCCTGAAAAATAGACAAAAGTATGCGTGAGAAGCAAAAGTATGCGATTTGTACAAAATGAGCAAAACTATTTGCCAATTTCTAGTGCCGTGTACATTTCGCTTGTGTGCGTGCTTTAAAACTACACGAGGGAAATATGAAATCCGAGATCTTGGTATAGTTAAAAAAATATCTTTGGCTCGAACTGCATCCTATACAGACTTTGAACTAACAGGCCAAAACAAAACAAAAAATTTATCCTGTTAAATGCACTAAATTAAGTCAATATTTCATCAATTACGTAACGCTCATAAGAGAGGGGGAAGGGAGTACACTCTAGCGTAACGGTTTGTTACATAGGGGGAGGGCGGAGTTATACTTTTGTTACGTAACAAAATAAAAATTAGAATATGAGACAAAAATTGGGTGGTTGGTCATTCATACGTCACGTAATTAGAAGAGGGGGGGGGAGGAGGTTAACCAAACGTTACGTTTTGTTACACTAGGGAGGAAGGAGGTCAAAAAATCTAAATTTTAGCGTTACGTAATTGATGGATGGCCTCTTTATGTGTTATATGTGTTTTATACGTCTCTACGGTGTCTAACCGATTCTGATACTGTTGCCACACTTTCTGAACTATATTACAAGCTGAGCATAATATCCCAACTGGATATCATTTATATCATATGGGTTTTAGGTATGATTTTTCAGTATACCTTTTCCTTTCACAGAATCTAGGCGTCGGTGAAAGAACTTTACTATTGAATGTTTTATGTCATGTAGTGTAATACATGTATTACACTATTTACTACTTCTTCTTCTTCTTGCTTGGCGTAAACGACCTACGAGGTCATGCCGGCCTTGTACAGGCTTGCTAGACTTATGTTTAAACCACGTAGCCGGATAGTCAGGCCTTGCTACGGGGGCACAATCCGGATGAGAATTGAACTACGTCCGGCCTTTACAGGACCCGGCGCGTCATCCATTAGACCACCGGGCTGACCCAGTACTAGTTAGTACTACAATATTTCACGCTTCCTCGTTTGAAACAAAACGTGTTAATCAGTAACCAACTGACTGACAACTTTCAATAACATACACTCACAACAAAAGATCGCACCTTCAAGCGCCAAAACTTTTATCCAATACTCTATATCGTTGTTGTAAAATTGTTCGTGAAAAGATCACCTGTATCTTAAATTCTCTTTGATAAAGTACTCTAAGGTTTTGAAAGGTGACTTTTTTATCACCATCGCGCCATAACTATCACTTCACTTGAGAAGGAGGTCAGAAAATGCGCAAACAGTATCAGAATTTCTAACAAATGGATGAAACAAAAGCGTTGAGAAGCGCAGAACCACAAGTTATGAATGGATAATTGTTGCTTAAAAAATATTGTTTTTCTTTATTGATTCTTAAATTATACTGTAAACATTTTAAAGAATCCTCACAACAAAACGAAGCTTCATTCATAAGAATGATTCGTACTGCGATCAGCTGGAACTATAAATAAATCAGAGCTAAATAAGAGTATGTGACCAAACACTTTTTCCAGGTGTCAAGAGGTCACATCGAATCAAGTAGCATTCATATTGCTAAATCGGAAACAAATATGAAGCAAAACCATATGAAACACAACTAAAAGCTTTAAATGTTGTTCGAACGTAAATACTTTAACTAATAACAGAAATGGGCAAGATGATGAGAATTATATTATGAATAAGCGATACAGACATAAAAACTAAAACAAACAACCCACGTGGTAGCGGGGGAAGCCCTGTATGGATCATTTATATTTTTAAGTGTAAGAAACGAAGTGCAAAATCCTACCAAACATGCAAGGAAGAAAATTCATTTAAGGAATATTATTCGTTAAAGAATGAAAAGCATTTGTTGCTAACAAACTGTCACAAGGCAAGCTAAACATATAATCAAGAAACCAACATTATTAGGTCCGCTACTAGAAACCGCCTTAGCCTTTCCTAACTCTTGAAATGAAAACGAAAATGTAAAAAAAATCAGTGTACTCGGGATTTTGTATACATTACTTTAAATATATTTTTACAATCAGCACAATAACTTAAATGATATGAGTAACAAGTGAGTCTAATATTGTATTGCTTATAATCTTATTTTCAAATTTTTCACCATATTTCAATACTTGTCTGAGTGCTGCAAAACAAAACTTACATTATTATTTTGTGTTATTAACTTATGTTATGTTCAAAAGATTGTTTTAAAGCTTGACACAACAAAAACTAGACGGTTTTCTCAGCAAACGAAATAATATCAAACATGATAAAAAAAAGATAGCCCGTAACACAAACAATGCAATGAAGACACTTCATATACAAAAAAAGCACAATTAAACTGTAGAGTAAAATAAAATAAAAAGCAAACAATAATTATTTCATATGAAAAGGTATGTTAGTTTATACGAATAGGGTAAATTAATTTCATTGGTGCGTTGGTCATTGTTTCAAGTGAAAAGGATAATTTAATATGTATATGTATATATGTATTTATA
>KB696768.1:3535-14536 GCA_000349165.1 Anopheles christyi | reverse complement strand
GTGTGTGTGTTGGTATGTCTGGGATGTGTCTGTATATATATACATATAGAAAATATATATATATACTTAACAGAGTTTTAAAATAGTTTTGTATTGTAAAGAAAATACTTTATTTATTTTACGACTAAATTCAAAAGGCGAGAAGGCTGTACGTACAACGAAAAAATATTTTTTTTAAAACTCTTGTCATGTACTGCTGAATACTGTAAAGAACATCTGAAATACCTATAACAGAAATTTTAAATACCTTACCTTAAAAATGCAAACAATGATATTTTAATTGTTTGAATATGCTATTTCTTTATTAATAAAGCAATCTCTACTATTACAGTCATTATTGCCTCGGCCGTTTCGTAGGAACATAAGTTCCAAGATCAGTTAATACATTTGATGTCAATCGGTTTATTTACCATGCTTTTCCTAAGTGATCAGAATCAAAGTCTACCAGAATAAGCAAACAAGTATAAACAAGACCATAAAATAACAGTGATTCTGTTTACAATCTCTCGTTATTCCAATGTTGAGATACGCTCATTTAGGCTTTTCGTGTTAGACGATTGGAAATGGAGCTCAATTACGACTGTATGGATTACATTTGCGATCTGTTGATGATGTCATGATGTTAAATTCCATTTATTGACTACTTTCACAGCAATACAAAAACCATGCACATCTCATAGCAAGGGCGGAACAACGCCCAGTAGTATCAGAGGTTGCAAATTTTGTTTTCATGACAGACAGCTAAAAAACAACAGTATTGTAACAACAAACACCCATCCGGCCATATGCTGATTCCAGCACCTCTTGCTCGATTCTATGTCAACCGTTCCCGCCAACAGGATTTTCTACAGCACGGTGGCAACAGCACGACACAAAACATGAGCCGGCTCCGGCCCACTCCAGAAATGTATGCCGGCTCCGCTCCGACCGTTCCGGAGCGACTACCACACCAACCGCTCCGGAGCGACTACCGCAACGACCGCTCTGGAGCGACTACCGCCCCGACCGCTCCGGAGCCACTATCGCTCCAACCGCTCCGGAGCGGACGGAGCGGAGCCGGATCGAAGTTGAAATCGAATCGAGCTCCGGAGCGGTTGATGCGGATCCGGTTCCGGAGCCGTGGCTCCGCTCCGGAGCGCCCATCACTAGTGTACGGTTGAAGGAAATTGTGCTGGAAGTACACAAGAACCAACCAATTCTGCCCTGTATAAAATTGTTCTTGGCAAATACTTTGCGTATGGTTGCTAATTGGCCGATTTCTAAATCTAGAGAAGTTTTAGAATGTATGTATCTGTAGCTGTGACAAACGAATATGGCAGACGAACAATGTGCGAAAATGGCACAATCGATGCTCGATGTAAATCAATCCCACTACTGACAGCTGTGTCCAATGAGCATGCTGCCTGGTGATAAGGAGAGTAGAATTGCTAGCTAACAGCTGTCGGGAATAGATTTCGGCAATCGGAATTTATCTGCTAGACTCCGATAGGAAACACCTTACAAGAAAAGGGGATGAAGAAATCCCCCATCCCATGGTAAACAGTTTTTGGAGAATCTGGATACCTGGAATTACCGGTTTTGGAGAAGGATTAAGCAACATGTTCCAATGAAAACAAAATCACCTATCGCTCAGGATTATGATGAGCCGTTTTAGCAAGAACGAAAGAATGGATAAAAGGAAAGAGAAAATTAAAAACGACCAGTAAACGCATATATCCAAATAAACTAACGCCAATGCAACAGTGCAATAGTTTTAGTGGGGCACACGAATGCTTCCTTCCTGCCAGGCACACACCTATCGTTCCCCACGTGCATTCCGCATATCACCCCACCCAGAACTCACACGTACATACACGCACCCCCAGTAGTTCGAATCGCAGTACGCAAAGTGCATACTTGCGGTTAGTCACGTAGACACCTTGTTGAGGTTCGCGTTATATATTTAGCATGACGGGTCCATTAATACGTGAAATTTAACGGTTTCTCTTGCGCGCAGGCTGTCTCCATGGCGTTCTTTACACACAGTCATCCTCTAGTTTTAGAGAGTATGTGCTTTCGTTGACAAGCAAACAAAAGCTATACATTTAAATTTTTACCCTTTACCGTATCGAGGGGATTTTGGGATAATCTATATACAAATTCTACTAAAGGCTTTTTACTTTTCCATGGCAACGCATACGATAGTTTTTTTCCGTCTACATTGCACTTTCGCTGTGCTTGCTATGTTTGTGCACGGAGTTTACATTGTACCTGTCTTATTTCTTTTACTTAGGCACGACTATCAGTTGTTTATGAAACGGATCAAAATAAATGAAACACATTTATTTAAAAATTAGATATCGAACTTTCTATGAAACAATATTTTATAAATTGTAAGAGTTTTTTTTAAATTTATTTTCGCATGTACCACTACCTTTTTTCCTATGCCAAATACTTACGAAAAATGTGTTGTTGATGGTGGCAATGGTCTGTTGATAGACGGGCAGGGTTGGGCCGAGCCTAAGATTAAATTTGCATCATGAACGTTCTACACACGGAGGAGTTAATATTTCTTGGTGAGAGTTAAAATAAAGCTCAAAAGTCTATACAAAAGGGCTTTCTGCCCCAAAATCCAGATTGGTGTCCAAGTATAAAACTCATGTATCATTTCACAATGCTTAGTTGTGTATTTTAATCCTGAATGTTTTTATTTATTTATTTATTTTGCAATGCTGTCATAACATGCACGTAATTAACAATTAAAGCCTTCGAACGAGCTAAAGTTGGGAAACAACTAAAATTTTGTCTGGTAAGATCTGGAAAACAATAATTTCAGAGATAGCATTCTCATACTGAAATAGTTAGTTAGAAAATTGAACACTAACTGTTACCGGAAAAGTAATTGATGATTCCGTTCCTGCAAAGAAAACATAAAATGTCACTGCGATTCCATCCTAGCCTTGACATAGTAGTCTAAGCCCTTCCCGTAGATTGCGGAGTCTCGAGAGGACATCAAGGACAGCATAGATGATAGTTTAAGTGAGTGTTTCTAGATGTTTTTTTGTCTTTTAATACTACAATATTTTCTCGAACAATCAAGGAGAGGACAAGGGGTAGAATATCAATAGGCAAAGGAATTGAAATTATAATTTGTGGAAGCTTTTGGGAACAGGAAACATTATGAAACTGAATTTACGCCTGAAGTAGAACCAACGACAGAGATCGGTATATTCACAAGAACAAGCATAGGAATGGTTTTTGCTTACACCCCTGATATTCCGTTGCGTAGCCCTGTAATCCGGGCCAAATTAACTAGTTAAAAAAACTAGAATACTGAAGAGAAGTATGTCTCAACTGAACCAATGGCACCAAAGACCCCCTTGATGTGCAACTGAGTGGGATTAAAGTCGAATATTACACGCGAGGCAACGTTGACGTGCCGCGTCATCGTTTTCCCAGACGCTGCAGACGCCCTGGCCAGAACCAATACCAACAGTTCTCGGGGCATGGGCTGAAATCGATCGTTTACCGATTACTCAAAACAACGACGTCACGGGGAGCAGGGGAGTTCCTGCAACAAAAAAAAACCAAAATCCAAAACCCGTTACCATTTATGGACGTATATAAAGCAGCACACGGTCTTCAACCTTTCTGCTAACCTTCCAAATCGACAAATCTGCCTATCTGCAACTGTAGCACGCTGCATGACGAAACACATCGCGATTATCTCGTGACTTTTGTCTCCTCTCCCTCCCAAGTTCTTTGCCCTTGTGACTTCTCATGCCGCATTATTTACGACGTTTAGCCTCAAACGCAACAACCCTCGTAAGGTGTTAGGGATTTTAAAATTGGAGCTCAATCTTTTTTTTTGCGCGCGCTGTCTCTGGTTGCCGCCAGTGGGAATTTCTCTTGTCTGTTCCTTTCCGCCAAACTGCAGTGGAAACACCCTCTATGACGACGATCGTTCACTGTTGAGCTCAGGGTGTGCGCTACATACGCATGTTAAGAGGGGTTTAATCCACCGTTCAATGCTACCCGTTGCAGCAGCGCGTCTGATCCGACGTCGGTAACATGGTATTGGTGTTGTTGGACACAGGCGCAGCCAAATCCAACTAAATTGACAGGCGTCACACACACGGAGAAGAGGGCATATCCCGATTACATCGAGTTCGTGGGAGTGTTCCGTGTGTATTTTCAAACTCATGAACGCGCGCACCCGAGTGCACGCCAAGGCACTCATCTCATATGCTTGGCATCAACGTGTTTTCTCCCCTATCATTCCGCCCCGTCTCGGGGTGAAAATAATGTCGGGAGTTGAGTGCGTGTGTACGTGTGTCTGTCGATATAACGCGTGGAAGCATCTCTGTAACCGGCGGACCACGGCGCAACTCTTTCCCATTACGGTGTAGGGTACGTGAAAACTGATGTAGGGCGTTATGGAGGGCGCGCGGAGGTGCATGCGAAAATAAAGTCTTATATATACGATCGGTGTGCGAACATAGCCATGCCATTACACTGTTTGCCTTACAGTGAGCTAGCAGCAGCAGCAGCAGTAGAAGTGCATCTACCGCAAAAGTCGAACGGCAAATAAGCGAAAACGGGGCGACAGGTGTACAACCGTGTGTGACAAACAGAGAAGAAAAGTCAGTGTATGTAAATCGTGTCTTTACTAGAGAGAGAACACACGCTCGGTGATCGCAGCAGTCAAGAGTCCTGTGCTTTTTTAACCACAAATATAATAACGTTACCCTCACAGTGTTGTAAAGAAATGTGTTGCCTTCAACGTCTAGTAGACACTAGTTCATTGCTGCAGGCAACGTCGGACGTTCGGACAGGCGTAGCGTTGCCGAACGACGCTAAGCCTGAACGTGTTCTTGCCTCGGTTGCCGGCAGTCAACAGAACCCACCATCAAGTGAGCAAATCCACCAAGATGTTCTTGGAGCGGCAACGCGAGCCACCTTCTCCATTTTGCATAGTCTGCGCGATCAAACGCACCGTCTACAACGCAGCCAGCTGTACAAGTAAGCATCATCTCTGCTAGCCACCATATATTTTCCTTGAAAGCTAGCCGTCTATATAACGATTTTTTTTTTCACCTTCGGATAGGATAGTGACAAACACTACGCAACCGAGTCACGTAATATCGGCCATCGTGGTGTCGATGGTGCTGGTCGCTCTCTGGCCAAACCTGATTAGTGGACAGAGTAGCGCTGGGGAGTGTGCACGCTCACGACTGGATGTAGGTGACAATAGCCGAGGCAATCCCTTGACTCAGATTGCCTACCTTGGTTCCTTTACAATCCACTTCGGTGCTCAAATATGGATGACATTCGTTTCTGGTAGGTCATACCCCGCAGATCTATGAGCTGCTATAATTACAATTTATTTATTTTTCATATGTTCTAAAACAACTTTTTTCCCATTAATTTGTTCTCTCACAGGACTTGCCCTATACTTTTCCCTTCCTCGCCACACATTCGGACTGATCCAGGAGATATTGTTTCCGAAGTACTTTACGCTCGGTACCGGACTTAGCACGATTAGTCTGGTCAGTTTCGTCGAGCTGCGCCGCAGCACCCGACCAGAGTTGGCGTACCGTAGCCTAGCGCGTTGGGATCCGGTCGATCTGCTACAAATAGCGGCGCTAGGACTGACTGCTTCGCTGGAACTATTCGTGCGTCTTTATCTCGCCCCGCCGATGCTACGTCTGATGCACGAAAAGCATCGCATCGAAGCAGGGGCCAGTATCGGACAGGAGGTGGGCCAGTTCGATGGTGCTGGCAATGGCTATCTGGAGCGCTCGTGTTACTACAAAGCGACACACAAGAAGTTCCGCCAGATACACATGGCCACCGCCATCCTCAACATGGTTTCACTCACTTGTACGTGCGTGCATTTACTTTACCTTGCGACACGTGTGACCATTTGAAAACCAAAAGTCAGCAACAATGAATGCCCTTCTAACGTGTAAGCATATTTATATCGCAGGTTTTCGAAGCACGCGTTCCGGACAGGACACGCACTGTTCCCGCCACCTAAAATAGGGCGATAACGACCCTCTCCACACCATCACCCTTAAACGGATCTCCACTCTGTGAAATTTTAATCTCAGAATAGGACAAGGTTGCGTACGGAGAGGGCAATCGGTAGGAAAGCTATTGCATCAGTACAGGTTATAGTGAAGAACCCCATGCCGCATCTCAGCTTTCATGTTCACAGCGGACCTTAGCGAACCAGTTCCTTATTTAGCTAACATAACATAGACACACAAACAAAAGTAAACAGTATTGTTTCGTTAAGTACACGGCAACGGTCGAAACTGTGCCGAATCTGTGATCAGACCGCTCAGCAAAAGTGCCATACAGGAAATATACTGTAGCAACAATAATGTTCCTCTGGGTTGGGATTGCGGGCGGGTTACCACAATGGAGAACGGGCGTTAAAGTTAATCGAGCGCTTCTAATTCATCGTAAGTGTTAGGAAAAAAAAAACGGACAGCGACGGGTGATACCGTGTGTTCGCTAGAAAAAGGGTTCGGAATCGTCGAGCGAGCATCAAGTTCCTTTCATATTAGATCAACAACACTGCTAGGTGTTTAAGGTAGTTAAACTTATATTGTAAGACGTTTACTATAAACATCTTCGTATTAAGAGAGATTCTAATAGTCCCTACGCGTGGACGTGATAAAATGTTAATTTCCCTAATAATCCACAAAAATAAAACAACATTGTCCGATGCATGTTGTCTAACCAGCTCAACACATACAATTTCTATTTCGTATTATTTCCGCATTTAATAATAAAGCTTGGGAATTAATGGTGGAGTAGGTAAGTAAGTATTATATCTGTGTTACTGGGTATATTTTAACTATCCATTTAGGGCTTTCACAGCTTTCCAGCTAGTGCTTTCACAGAGCAAGAATGGAATGATGATTTAATGGCATATTCAATACGCTCGAGATAAATAGTACACACGCAATCAATCTGCATTATAACGAAATATTCAACCAGCTCAAAAAGTATAATCCATTTGGTTGAGACGCTCTAATATACACCAAAAACTCGATCCATTGTTTAAAATTCTACATTCTAATAGCGCTATACTACCCCACAAACGAACACTTATGTCATTTGTATGAAGGAAGCGGGTACGGCGGGATTAAAGCCCCGATTGGATCAGGCATACCATCTAAATCGACAATCTATTTGTTCATACCAGGCTTGCAAAGACGAAGCTTAACCCATGGATGAGAGGAATTTTTCATTGCCACTTACCGATTCAATCTCCTTCTCGAACTTTACCGGTCGAAGCTTGGAGAGCAGCACCACCACGTAGACAGCGTTCACGAGCAGAAACAGACTAAACCAGACGACAGCATCCAGGCTGCAAGCCACGAACCAGCCCCACAACATCATCAGTATGCATCCGGCGATGGCCGCACAGCGTAACCATAGGAACCCGCACGGAATGTTCGGTGCTAGGAAAGCGACCAGAAACAATACATGGCCGATATGATAGTACAGATGCTCTTTCGGCTCAAAGCTAAAGCACTTCGGCCAGTTCCAGTCAATAAGCATTCGAATCGTGTGCCCATTATCGTGATGCACACCATTCCCTTCGTGGGGAGTCTTCTTCGGTGCACGGTAGGAGATGGATTCACCGTTACCAGCGCCGTAGCCGCTTCCAGTGCTAACGTTGTTGCTACTGCCGTTGTGGCCATTGCGACTCTGCGCACCAAGCCCATTGTTTCCACCGTTCGCCCTTTCGTACGGCCGACCATGGCTGGCGCTGATGCTGTGCGAAACCTGCGGAACCACCATTGTTTCTTCCTGCTCCTCGGGCACGATCACTTCAGCCTTACCGGTTTCCACAGGTTGTCGGTGATGATGGTGACTGTCGGGGTAACCACCGCTAGTAAGGCCAACCGTTTCCAACCGACCGTTGGGACCATCCTTAACCGATTTACCATTTGGCCCTGAATCGGACACGTCAAGCTGGTGCAGTGCGACCACCTCGATCACCAAGAGCGCCAATGCGCCCGCAAAGCACGAAAGCCAACGCAAAAGATCCAGCTTGGTGGCAAAGCACACCGAACCGCAGTGGCCGGTACTGCTGGTGCTGATCGGGTTTTTGCAACAATAAGGAAAACTATCGAACTCCAAGAAAATAGCTGCGGACAGGATCACACCGTACTTTCGTTATAGAACCACATTAGCCAATACATAAGGAGAGGGCCCACTAGACACGGGGACCACGTGTCTCTAGGCCCTGCTATGCTTGCAAAATCGAATGTTAATTATTGAAATGTTTGCTTCGTGTTGCCTACAATTGAAGCTTGGTTTAGTGCACCAGCGGTTAATGAGTAAACTCGAATCGCTGCATTTATACCAGATTCTACCGCTTATACTGCTTGTTTAGCTGTTATTTCTTCTCGAGCAGCTGATGTATGTATTGTTATCGTATCGCTCAAACGGGAAGCGGCTTTAACATGCTGTTTTTGTTAATGGGTACGTATATTCGATACTCATTCCATACAAGCTGGCGGGATGCACATTCAATCGAAGAGTGAAGCATTTGAGGCCTAGAAAAAAAAAAAGAATTTTAAAAATCTATCAAATTGCAGCAACAAGGAGTAAGTTCCACTCTAGATGTGATGTTATTTACAGGATTCAACGTATGTACAATTTACGCTTTAAAACGGGGTTCTTAGAGCAAAGCAGAGTGTCATGATTGCCATTTACGATGTTTCAACAAACACGGAAAACATAACCAAAGAAAAAAAACCGCTGTATAAAAGGCCAGAAGCTGGCCATGACTTATTGCGCGCTCGCGTGTTTATCGGGTAGACGCGTCTTAGCTTATGTGTCACGCAAGTGTCTTAACGGTGCCAGTCTATAATGGAACACTACGCATTTCAGCTACAATAGCAGGTTGCTCGTCTCCATTGCTTCCGCACAACCGCGCCAAAGAGTGTTAGCTAAAACTGATTAAACAAAATTGTAGATTAAACAGGTAGGCGCTATAGAATTCTGTTCAATGTCAAGTGTAGCCAAAAGCGAGTCAATTAAACAAAATAATTAGCAGTCGTATAAAAACGAAAACAAAATTGTGGCTATTTGTGGAAAAGGGCAACCATTGTGTACTACCAATTTTCATCCAACGGCTGGAAACTAATTGGGACTTCCTCCAAGGTCTTCACTTTAGTCCGATATCAAAACAAAACAAAAACTCATTTGAATAGTGGCAGTGACTCGTGGCGAAACCAAACTGCAAAGATAGTGAAGTTGAAAATATGCCTTCTCTTAAACTCCTTTGACCACCCTTCTCTAACCCTTTTCAATTACACCTCGAAGGAAGTAAGATAAAACGTTCCATCAGCTACTGGTACCAGAGTTTGGATCGAAAGAAAGAAGAATCTCTCTCCCTTTCTCTCTCCGAGCAGGTTAGCAAACTACTACCGTAATTGTTTTGGCTGATAGGATGGAGGATCTGCCGCTTGCCGAGGATGTATCGCCTATATAATGGCGATTGTCGAGTGTGTGCCGGTTGATATGGTGCTTGATTGATGATGATGCATCGAGCAACTCTAAATCCCGTGATGACAACATTTCCAAAGCAAAGGAGGGCGACGGCAGGCATATGACAAATTCATAAGCAAAAATAGAAGAAAAATGCAACACATACACGCTCGCATATTCATACACACAACATAGGTTTCAAAGTTTTTAAGCCTTTAGTGCAGCTGTGTTCTGTAGGGTGCTGCAGTGCATCTGCTGCGCCTTCCATTATAATTTAAAACGCCCACACACACAACCACACACATGTATATTAACAAACAAGCATACTCAAAGTCACGCATACTAACGATACTTCGCGTTTCGGGAACATGAATATGAGAATTCATACGCCACACTTATTTAGATTTTTGGTGTTTTTACTCTATTTTAGGCAGCAAACAACCTCTATCCCACACCCAGTAGCCCTTTTGTAAAAAGTAGCCTGATTGTGTTTGGAGCCACTTCGGCACATGACCCTCTCCTCGCTGCCATTACCTTAAACAAGGCTTCTGACACCGCAACATTCGGCATTTGGAGAAAACTCTACTCTCTTTCTCTTCCTCCCTGCTTTCTTTGAAGAAAACCTTCCCAACTCAAAAAGTAAGTTTCAATACAGAATTTAGACGTACTGGTTTCCGTACTATCTGGCACCGATATGTGATGCAACCTACAGCCTACCTTGACAGTCGTTCGTTCGCACATTAATGTTCGTACTAAACATTCGTTTTCGCTTGTCCCCTATACAATACTTTTTGGTAAACAAAATCACTTTTTGACAGTTTGTTCCGCTCGTTTCCCAAGCAGAACTTTTCGGACGGTAATACCCCTATTAGATTGGGCGGTTTTGAATGGACATTTTGTATCAAATCGTTTTTGACAGATTTTACCTCGGTAGAAAAAAAGAATTGGTCCGTAGCAATGAGTAATCTGTCATCGATAGGAAACAAGCTGTCAATAATGGTAAATAAACAAAAAGCAAGCAGAAACCAGAAAGCGTTCTATTCTCCTCCGCGTAATCATGAATCGTAAAACATTGGTGGCGGTGGCAGTAATAATGTGTGATGATTCTTCGAGAAAAAAAACGACGTGTATGCAAAGCGTAATGCTCTTTCACATGTAAATTTAATGGAAGAGTTGCGACTGGAGCCTACGGATTGTATCAATTACCATCGAATGGACGAAGCATCATATCTATGGTTGCTGCAGCGTGTTACTCCAATAATATTTAAGGAAAATACCCAATTGCGACCAGCGATAAGCGCGCATGAGAGACTGAGTGCAACGCTTCGTTTTTTAATCAGCGGAGGAACCTACAGTGGGCTAAAATTCCCGACAAATATTTCTCAGCCATCCCTTACGAGCATCATCCCGGAGACGTGTCAGGCCATAATAAAAGTGTTAAATTACTTGATAAAGGTATATCATGTATCAACTGCTTATATCATTTCCTACATATCCAATTTT
>KB696767.1:0-11252 GCA_000349165.1 Anopheles christyi | reverse complement strand
GACCAGACTTTCAACCCGGCCAGTTGCTTGTTCCCGGTCTTGGATAGCTTCTATTTTATGCATCCTGCTTTCCTAATTGTGTCCCCGAAGGAGGAGAAAGTTGGGAGGACGAGAAGAACACAAACAGCCACACACACACACACACACACACATTTATAGGTTCTAACAAATTAAAATAAGGCAAAAGAATTTGTGTTGAGTTTATTTGGTCCATCAATTGTGTTGTTTGCACCAGCGAGTTTCTCGAGGTTAGTTCGTTTCCTATTCTTCAAAGCTTTAGGCAAAGCACAATACATGACCCATTCGTCTGTCCCTGCTGAATGAAGGAAAACTTTGTTTTCACCATAACCTGTACGAAGCAACGACGGTGGGTTCGAGTTTTGTCGATAAATTGAAGTGGTTTTGCAGGATTTACGTACCGTTACCAGTCCTCGTTTTCAATATGGAGCAGCCTTACCATTCGCTCCTCCGGGCCTATACGATTTCCGACGTCGTTTGACTTTGAGCCGATTTCTCTCTTGCAAAGGTCTTGACCTTATTTGAATAATCTCGCTATCGGGAGGGATCAGTGTCGGTATCGGATTAGCAGCTACGAAGTTTTGGACCTGTAGCACGTACATCAAGCGCACTAGACGTTGCTCGGTCGCTAACAATCCGTCCGCCACCGTCCACTTCTGCCACACCCTCGCCATATGTGTGACCATGTGGAGTAGTATTCCGAGGTTTGGACTTCATGCTTCGTATTGAATTTCCTCCACCAGCTTGTTTGAAGTGCCGAGGCAAATGGAAAGCTGGCTTTTGGAATCAAGAATTCATACCTCCCTTCTTCACTTTCTTTCGCCCACACACAGATACACACAAGCGCATACTTAAACAATCGAACATGAGATCCTCGTATGCCCAGAGTGGTTTGACAGCTTCTCAGCGTCATCTCGAGAAGATGTTGCGTCTCAAGTGGGCTGGGAAGTTCTTGGGAAAGGAAAATGTATCGATACCGTTCGTCGATGAGCACTCGAAGTGCAAATTGGCACTGTTGCAGGATGTGTTTCGGGCCACTGCCACTGGTAGAAGGTATCAATTTCGAGAGGGCAACGTCTCATTGCCAACTGTGTTCATTAAGAAATTCGAGCTGGTATTGGATGTGTTTCGAATTGGAAGAAGAGATCGGTTTGCTTATGGTGCGTACGGGTGAATATGTTTAGTACAGAAGTTTATGTGTTGCTATACCGTACTAATAATAGAACATGATTGTAATCAAATTTGCGTTGGGTGGAATCAAGTGTTACAATCGATCGAGCTAAGAGTAAGTGTTTCGTGGTATTTTGAATGATTAAAAACTCAGCAGCTATTTCCCTGAAACTGTTGATGGAGCTGTTTACTCTCGAATATTAGGCTTTCCTAATAGGCAAAAAAAATTCAGGAGAATGCATTTGGGTATTCTTTCAACGTTCCCACTGGAAAGAGAGCGAACAGACCTTAAATTTGCCCTGGTAGCCCGCAGCTCACCGACTTTTCCTATTAATCACCTTGATTGACACCGTGTTCGACCATTATTCCGGAACATTATGCAGAATCGATGATCTGTTCCTCGTCAGCTTGTTTCAACCGTGACGTTCCTGGAAAGTGGGTACGGGATGAAGTTTATTGTTATAATCAAGATCGCTAGCTGTGGGGTCGTGCCGGTGGATGGAACCCACAAACCTCCATTAGTGTGACCCTACCACTCTGTCAATGTTTCCTCGGTTCACATGCTCAAAAAATCCACTTCGTCACTTTTTTGTCTTCCTCGACCGTCGCATTTATTTTTTTTTTTGCTTCTGGATGGAAAACCGTCTTCCTTCTACGTACGATAAACATATTCAAATCCAACCGCTTGACACTCTACCTCCACCAGGAAGCTCTCTTTACCAAGTGTTTTTGTATATGTGTGTGTCTGTTTGACTTATGTGGTAGCAAAAGATCTTTCCTCCCCCAAAACCGAGGGTGAACAAATCCATTTATTTAGAAGCTCGTCGTGTTTTCGTCATCGATCACAAAAAAACTGAAGCAGCAGCAAGTAAGGTTGAGGAGAGAGGCACTTTCAGGCGAGCTTCCGTGTCAGCTAAGAGCATTTCCCTTATTGCGTGCGAAAAAACGGTACAACAAGGTGGAATCGGAAAGGGAGGGGAACTGTTCCGTATGTGTGTGGGAGCCACTCAATATCACTATCACTTACTTTGGGTTTTACTTTTCGGCGGTGCGGCTCTTTACGTTTGAAAAGCCTACGAAAAACGAACCATCCATCCAATACTGTCAAACCAAGGGAGCGTATTCGACATAGTCCAACGTGGTGCGGGATGATGCACACACATGTAGACGATCGATCGGATGGGGTTTGGGAGAAAGGCGTAAAGGGAGGGCTCCCAAACAAAAAAAATTCTTTGCTGCCATTCCTTTCCATCAATGGATTGTAACAAACGACGCACGACAACCTGTGTTATTTTTCTTCACTGCCGCAACGGCAGGCAGGGGATGAAAATTTATATCCAGGATGTTCAGAGAGATTACGATGTACGCTATAGCCATGTTTTTGTCCGTGTTGGCTTTGGCGTTTGCTTCAACTGTTTGCGTGTATAGTAGAGTGCCGTTAGTAAGCACTCTTTAAAGCTCGAAATTTGTGCCATTGTTAAGGATAACTGGTTGAAGTAGAACAAAAAGGAAAGGATTTAATTTATTTTTACAACATTCACATTTGAACATTGTAGTAGTTTTTAAATTGAATGACCTGAAGGTTTTAGTTAAAACAAAGAATGATGAAGAATTAAAAAAAATCACAAAATATTTTTACAGTTTTGAGAATGGCCAATCTAATTATAGTATAATAGTAGAAACAAATGTTTCATAATGAGATGAGAATGGACAAAAACGATGAATACAACAACTTCCTCTGTAGAAGCTGCTCGAACGTCTGGATGTCACCCAGTTTCACGTTTGCAAAATGCTTAATATTTTTATGCTAAAAATTTGATCTGCATACATCTACGTTAACTTGACTTTTTTGTTTTGTACACGAATCCCCTCAAAAGGTTTGCCATTCAGTTGTCATTTTCACCAAACCCCAACCTCAGATACACAAGATTGACGAAAAAGAAGACAGTTCCGTACGGTTTGGAACGGTGAGAAGTGAGAGTCAAGGCGAAGCCGATCGCAACCGGGTGAGAGATATGTAGGTAGCAGCAAAAATTCTATGCAAAGCCATCACTTATGAATACATAAGTATTACACCGTGCCGCCCTCTTTACCCACCATTCAGGCCGAGTCACATGTGAATCCCAGCCTAAGCAATGGTAGCGAGTGCGTATTGCACGACGGTGGCAAGCAGAATCTTGTTTGCGATCCTCATCACATATCCAATCCAATTTGCGTTCCGGTGGAAACGGGGTTTCTGGGCACCATGGGGGAAGCGAATCTCCCCGTTGGGAAAAATCTGAACGTATTATAAGGTAGGGAGGGAGGGAAAAGGACTTATTTCCCCCTTCGTTTTACCAGGTGTGTACATGAGCGTTTCGGTTTGATGCTACGTGTTTGATGCTATTCTTACTCAATATTATTATGAAAATAGACGATATGTTTATGCTAAGGATGTCTGCCTACTGCCAATCGCCCTCGCAAAGCATGTGCATCCGTACATTTTGTCCTGTGTGTATGTGTGTGCATGTGCTTGTGTGGGAACAATTTTTCCCATCGCTTTCCATTTTTGCACGGATCGGTAACCTCTTGGCCTGGCCTGATGCATGGATGTGTTTTTCCAAGAGGCTTTTATGCAAAAAAACACACACACACATACACGATCTCCGAAGAAAAAAAGATGACTGAAATGACACGAAGTTCCGGTGGTAGGTAGGGAGGGAAAATGGTAGTTAGATTGAAAATTGTTTTTCACCCCGACACTGGGTGGTGGTAAAGTGG
The DNA here is from genome assembly GCA_000349165.1 of Anopheles christyi. NCBI lineage: Eukaryota > Metazoa > Arthropoda > Insecta > Diptera > Culicidae > Anopheles > Anopheles christyi. The sequence goes on along the minus strand of KB696767.1, from coordinate 7,304 downwards.
CTGTGATAGCTTTCTGAATAGCATCTTCTTCTTTTTTTTATTTTTTGCTTTTTGCCTGCCTTGAACGGTGCCATGAATGTGTTGATCTTTTCATCAGCCCCGAGCTGCTGTAAGGTTTTGCTACCGACTTTTTACCGACGGTTTATGGGTGGAGTATGAGGTGGAACAAAAAAGAAACATTTTGCTCCCTTTCCCATGACAGAAAACGATGCGCAGGATAAAGTTATCGATATGTAAATTATTTTCTCGCTCCCCTTGCTCGAGTGTTGAGATTGTCATCCAATAGCAAGAGCGTGCGGGCTCGCGCGCGTGTGTGTATGTTTGGAGTTGTTTTTTTAACCTTCGACTTCCCGCTTCAGCTTCCGCTTCAAGTACGACGTTCCCCCGCACCATGCTGAACTGTAATTGGCGATTCGGGTTTATGGTTGATGGCTTGCTTTCCAAACGCTGACACTCGACACAGCCACCCGGTTTCGGTCGTTCGGTCGTGTAAAACGAGAAGATTGATGGTTTGAATATTTTACGATCATTTCGTCACCATCGTAAGCAGTCGGAAAGGTCGGGACGAATGGGAGGCATAAAAAACGGCAGCCAGAGAGAAGGAAAAGAAAAAACTAGATTAGCAACGTGAGAAGAAGGTTTAGACATTGCAGACATTGGAAACGTTGCGTTTTCCAAAGACAAATCAGCCATCGTTATAGGATCTTGCTTTGGCTTGAATATATTTATTTAAAGGCATCGGTATATGAAGGATCTGGTGGAAAGTTACGGGATGATGCCATGATTCCGAATGATTATCAATACTTTTCCGCGAATGAGCGAATCATGTCAAGGCCATCACCTTCAAGCGTACAACGAGATTAGTAACGTCATTTCCTTCCACGTCGTTTTTCATCGTGCATGAAACCACTCCAAAGAGTATGAGTGAAATTTTAGCAAAAACTTTTTCGATTTATGATGAATTACCCAAGTTTTGCTAGCAGGTTTTCCTTTGCATTTTGTTTCTATCACATCTATCCAGTTCTATTTCAAGCTTACCTGTAGATTGGTACATTATCCTTGTACCACACCACTAGCAGGATGCGATCGTTCGTGAGATTGGACGAGACGTCGCATTTGATTTGGGCGGTCTCATTCACCAGCACCTTCTCCAGGTGAGTCGGCACATCTGAAAGGAGGGAAAAAGCAAAACGAAAGAAAATGGTTAAATAGCTAGGTCAGTGAACATCGTCGTTGTGGGCAAAGCGCATCTACCCAGCTACTCCATCCCACCCTCTCTGCCTCGGCGCACTAGTCGAATTTACTACGTCTTTTATAAATATAATCATCGACATGCTCGAAACTCATCCATCACGTCTGCCCCGGTATTAATTAGGTCGAATTAAAGGTGATTGTTCTCGCAAAACAAAGCGAACACTGTGAACAGGGTAAGCCTACTTTTGCTTCCCTTTTTTCTACACTCCCTTGTGTATTGTATGTTTGAACGTGTGCTTGCGTCACCGTGATGCTTGATTGAATGATAAGCACCGAGAAAGCATTTTGCGTTCGAGCCTCCGCCCTTTTTTATGTGATAGAAAGCTTTGCCCCGACAGCACGGAAGTATCATTACGAGGTCAAACTAACTGCTCATTACCTGAGGAAGATAATACGGAACCTGACCGTGAAATGCTTTTCAGAGGCACGATTGATGAATAGCACGGCAAAAGGGTGGACCATTTGGCTGGCGTGCTTAATGATGATAATGATGTTTTCTCTCGATATTCGTAGCAATAATAGTGACACTTATCATTAGGCAATCGGTTCAGTGCCGCTCGAGTTTCGTCTCTTTTTTTTTGTAAAATAGTTTTTGGCCCAACGTTCGTTGGGCGTTTATTTTTCAAAGCGAAAATGCTCTTCCACGGTGTAACCACGATGTGATCATGTTAGAATAGAGCTTGCAATAAATTATTCCTGTTTTACTTGCAGTGGAAGCCTTCAATTTGCAATGCTAAAATACAGTCGGTAGGAATGCTTGGTATACGTTGCGTTGGTACGTTTGGTACGGCAACCTATTAGTGTAGCTCTCTAGAGTTTCGCGTGTAGACGTACCGTGAAACATCAGTAATCAACATCCGAAAGAGCTTCTGGCATTGCTCAGTCGAGTGACAAGGCAAGGAGTCTTATAATATTCAAAGGCACCATATCGCTAGCTCATGGACATTTGTCTGTACCTTTCTCAATCAATTGTACAAATTTAGAATGTTTCTTATAACAGCCACTCTTTGGTGGTTTGTCACGACAAATTCGTTTTGCATTTTCACTGCAGGGGGCTTGTTGATTGTTTCTAATATTCAACACGATCATGATTTCTCGCATTCCGATTTCGTGTAATAAAATGTAAGAATGCAATTAAACATAAACATTTCTTATGTTTTAAAAATTCTGTATCAAAAACCCTCTCACCATATCCATCTTTTAAAGGTAAAAACTAGTCTGACAACAAATTTCCTATCGCCAAAGCAAACCGATCAAAATGTCTGCGGTCTTTTACCACAGTTCAAACCGCTGGGGGAACTGCTACACGAAAGGCTCGTTAAGTGAAAATGATGTTTTAAAAGTTATTTGCCGCTGAACAGAAGTTAACCATTTACAGTAAACCAAGAGGGTAAGCGGAAAAAAAAAACGCTGGGTATGGTTGAGGCAAAATGTAACAAATTTATCATAAACGAACGAAAGTCTTCCCTTGGCTTTCCCTCTGCATGCTTCTAAATCTTGATTCTCAATTCGATGGAAATATACACATACACAAATACCGCACACGCTACGAACGAATAGGGGGGTGTGTTTTTCTGCAAAACGTTTGCCTGTACACGAACCACCCGAAAAGCCACAGTTGTAAAGGCAGCTACGCCCTCCCACTGAGGATGAGCTAGATTACAATGTCAGCCTGTTAATTCTTGCTGCAGTATGATGTTGGCGATGAAATATGAGTGTCGTCCTGTGTTGGTCCGATCGGTGCTGGATGGAAAAATGGAGCGTCAGGGGACGATGGATGAGCAAATGTGTGTGTGTGTGTGTGTGTGTGTGTGTGTTTGTGTGCTAGTAAAGGCCCCTCCTATCTGTCAGGTACACGAGAGCAAGTTCACCCACGGGCGACAAGATACAAAATAACACAGCAAAGTGACAAGGCAAGACAATACGGGCGGGAGGCTTTACCAGGCTCCCCCTAAACGTTACAGAAAACTGAAGGAATGAATGAATCGTTGAAAACCACAAGCAAAATGAGCATGGTCGTACACTCTGCTAGCAGTGAACTGTGAGAGATCGGGGATGGGGTGGCTTGAGTAAACTGATGGCTAAGCCAACGGGCAACTGGTACCACCTGTCACCTGATCCACCTGGCCCGGAAGTGACTTATATTTAATCACAATAAATATTATTGCACAAAAGGTGTCCGAGTGTCCCCGAGTCCCTAATCCGCTGGATGGTGAATGCCGTCGCTTGATTGAGCATAGCAGATGGAGGTGTAAGGCGTTATTGGTGGCGATTGGGGTTGCAAAGTTGGGGAAGGTGAGAGATTTATCCTGTCATCTTGGACAGTGGCATAAAGCCAGCGCTTCCGTTTCCAGTGAGCGTAAACGAACGGCTGAAGTGAAACATATTCGAAGGGGGAGTTATTTCTTGCCGGCAGCTAAAACAAAACAGCAAAAAACCCTGGAAAGGGAAGATATTGACCAAGCACGGTTGGTAATCGTTTTCGTCCGTCTGGTTGTATTGGATTAGTAAAAGCAACAATTGCCATTGCTGTTGGCACAAGCCTTCGACGAATAATCTTCCCATTGTGGGTACGTGTTGATTTGTGGTGAGGAAGAATTTTCATCATCTGGTCAGGGGATGGAAAATTGAATACAAACGATTGACGTGAAACAGATACGAGAAAAGTCCAAAAGATGTGAGGCTTTGCATGGAAATAATATTATTTCTCAAAAAATGTTTCGATCGGATGCAGTTGGTTGGTTGGTTAGCAAATTAGAAAGACATTGATCCCTGTTGTAACATTTCGTCACTTGTCAATGTAGTTTATTGATTGATTGATTAAAATGATATGAAACCATCATAACTTGTGTTTACTTTGCTCTACCATACCTCTACATTGTTCACATTCCTTTGATGTTCTTGCCTTCTGAACCAACCATTAATACGACTGTTTGCGGTTGCCAAAACAGGACTAGATTCGGTTGGCAAATTGAAACAGAGCCACACGCAACCACCTGACGACATTAGTAAGAATGAATGTTGACAAAACGAAAGAAACAAAAAAAAAAACGAAGCACCGTTACTGAATGCTTCCTGTGTGTCTACTGAGGTACGGGAGAATAAATTGAAACACCAAATTAAACGCCTAATTGCCATTCATTAGCCGTGCGCTTCCTGTTTTACGGGGAATGGTGAGTTACGCCCAAATAGTGCGTCGCGGGTTGTATCGTCACCGGGGTAAGGTGGGCTGGGTGCGGGAAAAGGTATTTTACCGTGTAAACATAATTCAAATAGATTGCTAATATTTGTCATTCGGTTAGTTTTCCGTCATCAATTCCACATGCCCTATCCCCCTCCCACCCATTCCGTTTGCTGAGATTTCGCTTCGGGGCGGCAAGGTGAGTTGAGTTTGTTGGTGAATCTGTCAACAGTCCCTGGACGGTGCGTACATACTGTGCCGGGTCTTTGACGACAACTCGTTCCATCATTCCGTGGGGCCACGGGCGTATTATGATAAATAGCTTTGAATAAATTAAATGTCAACAGTGGAAAACCGGAAGTGGCTCGTCTTGATCGTGGCTCTGGGTAACGGAGACGGCGTGACGGTGCTTTGCTTAATCCTTAATCCTTTTCTCCAGCGGGTGTGGTTCATTTTTTGGCCTTGGTTCCATTTTTCTACCAGCTTCCTCCTCGTCCCACCAAGACAACGCTGTACAAAGCGGTGCCATCGTGGTTGGGGAAGAACTCGAAAAGCAAGCCTAGATGCCGCTTGTTTGCCATCCGATCGATGGATGTACGTCATTCGTCGACCTGGTTTTTTTTGTCGATTGTTGTAGTTGTTGATGTCCTTACCATTGGTAGTTGGAGCGTACGTTTCGCCATCATCGCGGCTGACAATCATGATGCCTGTGTCAATTTCATCGCCGACCGCGCGCACTTTTCCCGGCCGTCTTTACCCACTAACCCATCCAACACTCGATGGTGATAAATTGATCCCAATTTAATTTTGCGCATCAAATTGTCAAAAAATACGAGCGCAATCGCCACAAACGAGCAAAAGCACGAGGCTCCTGATTACACTGATATCATTTCCCGTTTTGCTGGTTTTCTGGTACCAGGTTCGAGCACTAAAATTCTCAAAATATCCAAGGACAGCGTAAAGAATGTGTTCGGCACAACCGTTTTACGCTACTAACGGGGCACCATCAACGCGCGGCAGCGTGTTTACCTTCAATTAGTGAAGTAATTATGTTTGATCTTTTTGAAGCAACGCCACGCTAGCCTGATTGAGCTGCGGTGCGTTTCCGTTGCCGATGGGAAGGTTTTCTTTCCACCCGAGAACGTTCAATGTCGACCATGGGAGAAGAATCATCGTTCGGACTCGTTTTGTGGCCAATACTCCCGTGCCGTGATTGGTGTGATTGGTTGGAAATGAAATAAGCAATCAAGCGCTGTGAAAGTGGGTGCGAGACCTGAGTAGTGCCTTTGGGAAAAATTAGTTAGATATTGACGATGCTAAGCCCAGTTGTATCAAACTTTAAATCAAAACATGAACATTGAAATCCGTCTTGCGTTATAAAACATTGATTTTGGTTTGCTAGGGGATATAAATATAATTTGCAAAACAAAACCAAAACATGAATATGTAAAATTGTTTATGAGTATGAGAAAAAGTATTACTCCTGTTTTGGGCAGAAACTTAAATGTCGATGGGTCTGTTGTACTTTAACATACAGTACACGATTTGAATTTTAAGTTTATCGCATTTTACCATTACAATTATTTCCACTCTAAATTTATAACGCTGTCCCAAAAAAACCACTTTATCGCTTACAAAACAAAATTTAGTGGTGGTCTCGCTTCGCGTAGGTGTGCTTATTTCATATTCTCCCATCGTCACAGAGACTGCCCTGAATTGGTGAGCCCGATCACGATCGAAAAAGTGAGTCATCGATCATTGTGTAATGAATTCATTTTCCCATTTGAAAAATTATGAGACACTCTCAAACCCGGTCGCGGCCGTCTTTCCAATGAGGGAGAGTTTCAATTTTGTGCGCACATTTTCCCTTGGCACGTTTTGGCATTCATTTTCCAGGAGTCCGGTTCCAATGGGACGGAGAGACCTGGTATGCGCATCGATGATCACTCAAGCGGAAGAGGCAAACGGCCAATGGCAGGGAATGTATTTGGGTGGGGAGGGGCAAGGAAGGGGAGGATTGATGAGGTGGAAAGTTGGCACATTATTATGCTGCCCGCGGGGACCAGCGCTCGTCGCCGTTTGCTGATCATTATTTCTTCCGGCTCATCGGCCACGTCCGAAGGTTGATTGGGATGGATGTGTTTTGTGTTTGTTTCTTTCTTTCCCTCCTCTTTTCTTTGTCTCTCTTTCTCTTTGTGTTGTTTCCTGTGACTGCTGGAATGCTAGAGGAGTTAGAAAATTTACATTACCTTCTCCATGAATCAGAGTTTAAGCATTGGAAAAGCGTAAGCAGTAGTGTGCAGTTTATTGAAAGTATGAGTGTTTTTCCCACATTTAGAGGGATTCCTAAATGTGTTCCTACATGAAAAACTTTTTTTAATTATTCCATATCACTTATGTGGAGAACAAAAAAAGGAAAGCGAATGTTAAGGTACTGTTCAACAGCATCCAACAGTACCGCATAAAAGCAACATTGCTCTTGAACATACTCCAGTCCAGCATACACAGTCTAATCAATTCTACATTCAATTAATTTTGCTCAACGATGTGTTAAATAATGTATTTCCAGGCAGAAAATAAAACCCGATCGCTAGTACCGAAAGCAATGTGCGGCGAGTGAACCGTACTGCATCTCTCTTCAGCTGCGCTTACAACGGAGCAGCACTGACATGCGGCATGTTCGGGATGGGAAAGCAGCACTCATCGAAAGATGGAAAACTGGCACATGGCACATACGATTGGCATGTGGCTGCCGCATAATAATGCCGCACAGCAAGCCCAGGCAAAAACACAAACCAACACGTACACAAAGAAGGGCATCTACTGTATCAGCTCAGAATGGAAGAGGTGGTTAAGGCGTGGGGGGGGG
>KB696765.1:0-11024 GCA_000349165.1 Anopheles christyi | reverse complement strand
ATGATCGTTTGTGGGATGCGTTCAAGCAACTCGGTTCGTTGAAATGGACGTGTATGTTTCAGTGTAATGCTACCTTTCTCAAAGGGGTTGCCGAGAAAGGTGCTGTGTGTGTGTGTGTGTGTAGGAAAAAGATAGTTCAACTCTTGCCTGTCTGCAGTCAGTTACAGTGGCGAAGCTCATACTCTCAAGTGTCACCGTTTACGTTGGGTTCCTCTTCACCGTTCGCATGCCCTATTAGCGCCACCAAGCTGCTATCGGGTGTAGGATAAAGTTTTTAATAGTCTAAATCGCACACCAATTTCCCAGCGAGTATGTTTGGCCACGGGTTTTTGCAGGGTTCGTGCGCTTGAAACGCATGTCGATGGTGATATCTTACCGGGCGCTAGATGTGACGATGAGTGGCGATGATGAGTGGTTTCGTACAGGTTTTGGGTGAAGGGAACATGAAACTATGCTTTGGCAAGCCTGTTACCGCTATCCGTTCTATACTGTTGAAAAACACTGCTTCTTCTGCTACTACTACTACTACTACTACGTTGGAAAGTGGTAAAGGAAAGGGGAAAATTGTTGCTGCCCAAACCATTTACTGGTAGCGGACATTAGGGATAGTGGGTGGGTTGCAAGCTTGGTAAAAGTTTTGCCACTTGTAATTAGCATGTTCTGGTATGGTTCGCTGCGAATCTGTAGCGCCACCGTTCCGGCTGGATTCGCGTTGAAGATGATTGTAGCGAGCTGGTGAAAATAAACTCCTTCGCCCGTTCACACCGGAACAGTCCACGGTACGCGCAGAACGGTGGAATATCGTAAGAGTGTAAGGGGCAAAAAATGGGTGCCAAGATACGCCCGTTCGCCCCGACGCGTCGTAGTTCCTGTTGCAGCTGTGTAGCGTTTTTTGGAAGATTCCGTTAACGCTTGAGTTGATAATCCAAGCGCTTGGGGTGTGAAAAATGTGTGCACACATGTGTGGGACGGGAGTGTCTTGTTAGTGTGTTACGCTGTATGTGCGTGGGATATGTGCTTTTAATGTTTTGCTCAAGGCTCACTTCATTTTTGTGGAAAAGCTTTCAGTCTTTGGCTCACGGATGGTGAAGCGGTTTTCGTAAGTGGCAAGCTTGGGTTTAGCTTAAAGTTGTGTAAAAGGAAGAAAAAAGAGATTGAAGTAGGTTGTGCTTTATTATGGTTACAATCTTAGGCTGCTTTGATGGTGGAGGGTATGTTTAATTAAAACTCTCATCTCATAAGGTAGACCAAAACCAAAAGGAAAAGCTGTTGCATGGAGCAGCTCGTGTGCAACAATTAAGGTGTAGTTTACTATGAAAACGAGCTTTTAGACACTGTTTTGTATGAGTTTATTTATGTTTAACTATCATTGCAATATATTTGCAACGTACTTCTTTACTGTTAGGTAAGTAATGCTTTTACTGGTTTTAAGGAAGTGTTTTACATGTTTTTTTTTCATTATTATTCACACAAATGATTGAGCTCTTTTTTAATTACAAATGTTTTGAAATACTATTTTTAATTAAAATGGAAAAAATAAACAATACCAAATGGTTTGCCATCATTTTAACAGTACCATTTTCAGATTTTGTTAAAAATCAGATTAGAATAATCATAAATAAGTACCCTCTGCCGTGTAAATGTTCGATGTAACGCCTCAACAACTCTACATGAATCCTACCTGAAAGCATCCAATTACTTATCTCGTAAATTTAAACTCGAATCTATTTTGATTATTCGTTTCTCATTTCAAGGGATGGAGGGGGGGTTGTGGCGAAACTCTCTCGGGCGCTTATTTAGAAAGCTTGGCGACAAGTTAGTGTGACAATTTTTGGCCTCATATACTTACAGCCACACAAAACACGCGAGTGCATACACTCAATTACACTATAAATTATTGGCCTTGTTTGCTGGTGGGCTATAAACTGTGTACTTTACGACCGACGCACGCCACTAACCGCAACCTCTACTGGTAATGGTATGTGTAGGGAGTGTGAGCTTGAGAATATCACGTTCATGGTACGTGTAAATGAACTGTTAAATTTAATCCTAAATAAAGGTTATAATGGAATATTTTCTTACTTTGCTGGTAAAACATTTTTATGAAATAACGTTTCTTGTATAGGGTTTTTGGAAAGACAACTGAAAATTCTTGAAAAAATGGATAGTTAAATACGCTTTAAAACTTAAAGCACTTTGCTAAAAAGCAGAATGTGTGTGTGATCGAATTAACTAATTGTCTGAAAGACTGTATTGAAATATGCATTTTATCGTTAAATAAAAATCATTTGCTAACACGTGGCAGCGGCTGGTGGACGACAATGAACCGTTTTTATAAAATTTGAAGCTTCATATGTACTTTGCAGAATCGGTTGCATTCTTCTCTTTTTTGTTTTTATTTCTGAACCTTTATTTTTGTCCCCAACTGTGGGGAACGTGTAAAGTGTAATCAGGTTGGAAGGATTTTACACGACCAATTTCATTGTTCAGTTGACGTAATTAGTTGTGTGCGGTTTAATGTAATGGGCTTAACAGTTATACTTCTGTTTTTTTTTCTTTGTGGTTTGTAAATGCCGGTAATGTGCAGCTGAGATGAATTGAAAAGTAATTGAGTAGGTTTGTGAAATGGTTTGTGAAGGTTTTTTTTTGGCTCGTTTTATTTGCAACCGCTCTTCTGTGCAATTCCCGTGAAATGGAATTTGTATTATTATTTTTAAACGCATTTTTAATATTCTTGAATTATTCAGTAACACCATCACAGAAATTGGAAATGCTTCATTATATTTTGAAAAAAAAAAAAAAAAAAGAAAAGAATGGAACAATTGAATAAAGCTCCTAGGCAAATTATGCTTTTCCCTACCAAAAGCTACAACAAAGCTTAATTTGCCTCAGTTGTACACCAACGTCAATCGATTGAAAAGAAACCCCTGCTGATTGTACCAAAAATAAATCCATAACCAGTCATTATATGGTCCGTTGCATTTGGGCCACCGAGTCGCTGGGACGGCCACCCTGTCTACATTTGGCACCGGGCGAGCAAAACAATAATTAATTAAATGGTTTATGGCTATTGCAGCCATGGCAGCAGCCGCACTCTGCCGTCGTGCACCGAAGTGGATGTTGAAGAATGCATTTGGTCGGTTGAAGCGACACTCCTATGGCAATGCGCCGTGAGGTAATGGGTGTGCTTGTTGGGCTGCTACGGTTGGTACGGTTGATGGACGCTTTGCAAATAGAACGTCCCGGTTTGTGTTGGAATGATTTTCGAATTGCAAACGAATCCGATCCACCATGTTCTTTTTCCATCAAGCCATTTTGGCTTCGTGTACACGGATGCAAGAACGAATTCCGCTCCGTGTGGCAAAGCTCAAAGAAACTTTAGTTTTGTTCTTTTTTTTCTATTTTGCACGATTTCAATTTGCAACTCAATATGAAGAAGCAACGAACAGCATTCGCCTAAAAGTAGGCTAGCTTGTTTTTTATGCAGACCTTTTGATTATTACAGCACGATTATTTCCATTCGTGACCTCTTGGACACGCTGTGGGAAGATACAAACCTTATGAAAACCAAATCCCTGGTGGGATGGAACAATATTGCAACCATTTGAAATCGGACTCAAATGGACTTACCGATTTGCTAGCGGATTCTAGGAAGAGCATTAGAAGCTTGATTTTGCAACGCTTGTCACAATGGCTCGTACAGATGATATTTATACGGTGGTGTTTTATTTTAGCTTCAACCTGGTAGACCGATCCTTGATTGGATTTATTTTTGCTTGGCTACCGTGCCACTAAAACATGAAGGCTGTATTGTTTGGCCAAAAATAGAATACAGCCAGTGTAGCTTTTGTCAGAGGAAGCCCTATCCATTGATGCATCGGTTATTTTTGTTGTGGGCCACGCAGGAACAGTTGTGTATATAGCGATGAATATATCTGCGTGTCGGGGAAATTTATTTGTTTGTCTTGCAGCGTGACGACCGTCGGCAGAAGGTGACGTATGCCGCAAAACATTGCTGCCAGCATAAACATGTTTTGAAAAACATCATTCAACGGACTGCAAGAAAAAAACAGAGAAGCAAAACGATTGAGAACACTGTTAGGAAGAAATCATTTACGCAGAAGTTTATTAAGATTCTCATGTATCTCCTCGTCCTTCCTTTCCACAATTTTGCCCAAAAGTGTTTAAACCCAAATGTTATTGTTTAATATGTGTGCATTGAGCATGATTACGAAAAACTTATGAAGTAATTAGCCCATAAGAAACGTGTCTAGCTCGTAGCTGTTACTTTAAACTGGAAGATGAACAAAACATTAGAACGCAGTTATTCACAGTGTTCTCACAGAGCCTGTAACGTAATACCACAGGCTGTACTCGCATGTCACAATCAGTTTCTAGACACATAAAATAAAGTAAAGTAATAAATACCTCACCTGGCGAATTCAACGGCATGGTGTAAATTGAACGTTAGTTAATCTAATTGCCGCACGATTTTCGGTAACCTGTGCTAGTGGCAGAAAATGTGCTGTCCTCGGCGTAAACTGGTGCCTTTCGTGAATCGCCAGGTGTCAACCTCGTTAACGGTGTCCAGTCAACCTGACACGGCGGCTGACACAAAAAGACCGTACGTTTCACTTTTTCTTTCCTTCGCCAAAACTAACCTACTTCACGTTTTACTGTACCATCACTAACCAACCTCCCCCCGGGGGGAAGGGGTGGAAATTTAGCTACTAACCTTCCCCGGCTCGCTTTCCCCTGGTAGGCCCGGTTACCCATCAATAGAAATATGATCGTGTGAAAAGCGCTTACACGTCTCCAGATTTAGTCACGAACTCTCGAGTCAGTCTTTTCGTTTATGGCCCTCGGGATGTCTATTTTTTATGTCTCTCTTTCTCTCGCTTTGTCGTGCCTCTGCCGTCAAGCCGCCATTGAAATGGGACAGAAAAGGTTTCCGCTTTCGGACACTGACCGTTACCGGGGTAGCCTTTTCCTTGTGTGCCAGCACGTTCACATCAACTTTCAAAATAGCCCCTCCCTGGTCCGGTGGGTCCTGTTTGTCACTGGACGCTCGGAGGTTCGGCATGGCTAAGATTGCTGAGACTGTTCGGTGGGTGGAAGCGTACAAGACGCACGTACAGATTTAAGGGGCATCGTCGCCGTTGTCATCGTCCCACGGTGGGGGCTACGAAACAAAGCCGCACCGGGGTTGCAGCAAACGTTTCCCCGAAATGGTGGTGAATATCGCGGCAAGTGTTTTACAATCTCGGTAGCATAAATTTTAATGACGGCAAACATTTTCCGGCCCCACCCTGGCACGGAAAACTGGCCCCTGTGTACAAGTGTCTCCTTTTGGGCTAGTTCGTCCCAGTCCGATGGTTTGTTTCCGTGATTGTTCTCAGAAAGCGGCAGAAACCACACCTGCACGCTGTTTACTGTCAGCTACCAGGGGGCAAAACCCACAGTGGGATATTTGTGTATCGACAATCATGTTTCTTTCAGCACGCTGCTTGGGAACTCTTCTGAGCAACCAGCCACTAGTCAGGCCACTGGAATATTCGCTGAAATCAAAGAGATATTCTTAACAGCAACAACGCTACAAGCTGTGTCACGCCAGCCTTCTGTGTGTTTCGCTCTAGTTCGTCCCTGCCCTGCCGAAACGCTTTTCCTCCCCTTTTAGCAAACAAAAACAAAGGAAAAATGGCACACAGCGTAAGTAGGGTTGTTCAGTTAGTAGTGGTACAAATTACGACGCGTGTAAATTACGAGCGGCCAGAATCTGCCTTTTAGCTGGCGTGCCCCAAAACCAGCGCTGATGCCGCTGCATATGTCTGGGCGAACATGAGCCGAGCATGTTTGCTATCGTTCAGCCTTGTCGACGGGTTGTCGTTGTTCGTCGGCGTCTTCTTACCTCAGACTTCATGCATGTATTGTGCGTCGTCTGCTGCCGGAGCGGAATGATTGTCCCGGTTAGGAAAATGTTCATTCCTTAACATACATCCTTCCTTGTTCTGTTGCTAGAGAGAGAAAGGGTGAGTGTGTGTGAGAGAGAGAGAGAGAGCCTGCTAGGTAAACCTAGCCATTTCCGTCGCCCTTTTTGTCCCCTCCCCCCTCCCCGGACAGAGCTTAACTTTGCTTCGACTGTAAAGCCGATAGTAGTTTTTAATCGGTGCACTAAGTGGATGAGATGTGATGGAATGGTGCAATTCCGCTGATGGAAGGCTGGTTCCGCCTTTTTGGTTTTGGAGTATTTTCTACAAGCCGAGCAAGAGCAGTTTTGTTAAGAAGCTGTGTGTGCTTATGCATCAAGTATGCGTTAGTTATTGTGCATACTGCATAGGCTGTTTAATGCATAACACAGCTGAACGCCTGCGAGAAATGAGGCACTGAATGGACAGTGAGAGTAAAATAAGTACCATCAAGCAAATGTTCAACATTGTTTTAAACACTTGGCACATAAAACGGCACACCAGCTTGAATGTATCCAGTAAGGGGAAGAGGCGCTCTTTTGCTGAGCGCAATTAAAAGTGTGCGTCCTGCAACATATCTTGCTACTAACTTTAGAAAACTAATTTCAAGTGAGACAAACAGCAACCTTTAAGCCACCTATCCAGCCCACCTAGGAGTGGGATTTGCCAGCTTAGAAGAAAACAGCACTTGCGCTTTGGTCACTCCAAGCGGTAAGCGTTTGGGGTCAAATGTGCTTGGCTATGCGAAGTAAAGCGTACTAACGGGGGAGAGCAACGGTCGTTAAAAGTAAATTAGAAAACATTACTTTACTTTCCTTATAATGTGGTGTGGCTCTGGATTGTGTTTGCGAATCGAATGGAAGCATTGGCACCCACCTCACCCAGCACACAACCACGCTTGACCGGTGAAGCAGCGAAGGCAGGGTGGACAGAGAAGATGAAGCACTCTTCGCGAACAGGAGCACCCGAATACATCTCTACCCTTAGTCTGATAATCAGTTTTCGGCTTGCCGTTCGTCGGACCTTGTTCCTTCCCGTTCAACTTACAAAATCTAATTAATGTTGTGTTGGGAAAGTCGGACAGCCTAACACCGGACCAAGGGCGTAGGTAAGGAGGGCCGGGCGCAGATTGATTCGCTCAGAAACAGAGCGAGCTGATGAATGATTAGAAAATTTTCAACAATTTCAATTACATGTGGTAATAAAAATAGGTTGCAACAGTTTTTGCGTTTTATAGCAGCCTGTGCAAAAAAAAGCCCAACTGTTGTGTCCATAAACAGTTACAAAGAACTTTTGCAGTATGGATTACTTCGATGTTGTGGCGATGGGAATCGTAAATATATTTATTGCCACCATATGGTTTGAAAACAAACTGGTGCTGGTTATGGAGCTTTTGAATAAAAAGTTAAAACGCAACTTGCTTCATTTGAATCATTTTTAACGTGGTACTTAACAGGAAAACGAACTGTGCAAAGTAATCGAATGAGCAAGTTTGTCTGCACAAAATTTAAAAAAAAAGGACAATTTTTGTGTTTCAACTTAGATTCCGACCGAAACCCACATTGTTGTGGAAAATAAAGAGGTTTGTGTTCAACTTTATTATTTTTAAGAAAGGAAAAGAGCGAACATGGTTTGCATGAAGCTGACTGACAAACAATTCACCATGCAGAGGTGGAACAAAGGGAGCTGACCATTTCGACAAAATAGAAATGCCACAGAAACAATGCAATATTAATTAACGCAAATAAAAGCACTAATCATTGAACGTTTGATTAAACTGATCGATTGTTCAGAAAGCCAACAGCGTTTGATGGTGGCACAGTTATCGGCCTTTATCCTTCCCAGCAGGGTATTATTTTTTGCAATGTATAAAAGTATGAATTTAAAAAATGCACGCTGAGGTGTTATTTCGTTCCACTTGAATAGCGCCCAGTAAATGCCACCCTTGTTCGATAAAAAACATTATAATTTAACAGTGCAAATTTAAACCTTTCGAAATGGTGCAAACAGTACAATCGCAATTGTGTGTGTATTGGTTCGTAAAATGGCGTGGTGAGTGGTGCACATGGTGTCGTGATGCCATTCCCCGGTGCAGGAGATGCTGCACATTTTTTTCCGCATCATTTCCTCTCTACATTTGCCATTGCAGTAGCTGGTTGGCTGGTAGGAAATTGTTGTTGTTCGTGGAAGGTGCACAAAAACGAAGCTGGTGCTGGGCGTTGGAATGCCCCCGACCGGAACCGGGCATGGAAGTAATTTACTTTACAGTCCCCGTCGACTGCCTCGCGCAAAGCAAGTGGATCATTGGCTCACCCGGGTGGAGATATGAGATGCAGCAGGTTGGTGGAACCGTACCGTTCCGGTACATCATTCAGTGGCAGTCGTTCGGTTCAAGGGTGTCGTTCCTATCGACGGCACCTACCTTAACTGAGCATCACGTTGACGAGGAAGACGCGAAAGTGCAGCAGCAGCATCACACTGCATCGCCGGTATGCGACGGTAGTATAAGATTGCGTTGCTCCTTTGAAAGTTGATTCCTTATCAGTTTGTCAGGCACTCTCCATTGCCGTCCCGGGAAGACGTGCCATTTTGGTGCTTGGTAGCGTGCGGGAAAATGAAGCGAATGAATCGGTAGCATCTCAGCCCCGTGTGCAGGTGAAGTAGTGCTGCAACGACCGGTGAAGTAATCGGAATCGAATGAATAACCACTTTTTCCCCGGTGCCAACGCGTGGGGCTGGTGGCTTGATGCAAAATTGATAGTTTCCTTCGCGGAAAGCGCAACGACGATACGCGTGGTAGCAAAAGTCATTCCGGCAGGAACCTTGGTCTTGCTACTGCTGCTACTGCGATTGGTCGACAACACTTTTGCTTGCCCTGCCACTGGTCTCTCGTTACCCGTGGCAACCCCAAAATTTAAATTAACTGCACCACCTTGGCTTCCCGCGGCGATGGTACATTACAGTGCCGAGCGATTGTTGCTGTGCGATTGTGCAGGTGCAACGGAACCCGGGGCAGTTTGATTGGGCTTTGGTTGGTTTTAATGAAGCATGATGGTTAAGTGATGGATGGATGTTTGATTACTTTCGCACGGTGGCATTTTTGCGGGGAGTCATTGGGAGTCGCCAGGTGGACGCAGACAAACCTTGATGGTCGTGGTAAAACTATTTCAATTACAGTCGTGCTACCAGCATTTGCTGCATCATACCGAAACGTGAGCTTGATTAATATGCATCGGAATGGTGTGTACCAAGCAGCTTCTTTTGGTTGGTTTCTGTAGACTGTGCTGCTTGCGTAATGGTACATTATTGAGAATGGAGAAAGAACAGGTAGTATTCAACAGGTACAGATTGCAAGTCCTGAAGCTGGTGAGGTTCATTTGCACTTCGGCAATATCGGCAAATTACAACCAACTGAAAATAGCAGCAGCATTCCAAGCAATCACTGCATCTGGCAGGCATAACTTACAGCAAGCAAATGTTTGTTAATACCGAAAAATGGCACACTAACATAAAAGCTGTTTTACGGGGGTAAAGATATCACTGTGGTTATACACTTGATTATGTGCAACCATTACAATCTTATTGCAAAGTTCTGATGAACAAATACCATCTGCAGTGGTATTTAAAAACGATATTTTAAAGATTTGTAAAAGAGTAAATCAGACGTTTCAATAGAAATTCAACAAACACTACACAAAAGTTACAACCTAATTTTTGGGGGTGGACAAACTTTTCAAAACTTGAACCTACAAACTAGGCACATCGGATGGAGCAAATTGTTTCGAAGGTAAATAAATTGAACCATCGACGCCGACGGTTGCGCCTTGTGCCTCATTTTCGCACACCATTGCTGGGCACCTCGCACCGCAGGATGCGTAATGATCGGACACAAATGATACGGCCATGGTTTTCGCTGGAAGCGTACATTCAAAAGGGAAACGATGCTCGCACCGAAACCGTGTCGAAGCCGTGTCGCGTTACCATCGCAGTCGAAAAGCGAAAACCACAAAACTAATGATTCTATCGACACTTTTGCGCCTACACCCGCTCTGGCTCTGGGGCAGATGCTGACCTCGATGGAATTCTGCAAACGCCATCCGAAAAACTGGCACCGTCCGTTTTTCCCTACCCCCTCCCCCCATCCACCCGTCCTAACGACGATGGTATGTATGGCAGTTGAATCCTGCCAATGGGAAATGGAAAACTCGGTACTGTGATGATGATACTCATTTTCTTCCCCCTGCCCCACCCTCCACTCAGTTACAGCGAACAACGAACCGAGCCTCACTGGGGGGGCGGTGGTGAAGGAAAAGAAGGAAAGAGGATCGCTTATGAAAGCACGAAATTATGTGTGCATATTTTCCGTAACTTTTCCCACGGTACGCCCACGGTTGGTGCTGTACCGTTGTTTGGTAAAGTGTGTATCGTTCGCTTTGTGAGGGTGTATGTGTGTGAGCGTTAGTGTGAAAATCGGTTCCTTTGTTGTCCGAGTGGATGATGTTCGGTCAAATGGAATGGGGAATTGTGGCGTGGGAGGCGTGGGTGGCGATGGGCTCATCCGTGGATGTCTTTTTGATCGTTCCCTGTAAGCGAATGGGCAGGCAAGTATGTATGTTCAAAGCTGCCGGATATACGGGAATAATGATGTATTATTTCGAATATGTTGATGGCAAATTTCATATAAATCATCGACCCGTTCGGTTGCTCACCCTCGCTAGGTGGTGTCCCTAGGTTGTGATTGGGTAACTTGTGTGCTGCTAGGAGGATGTTCGCTACGCTTCAAAGGTGCGATCGGGATGCAGCGGTGTCTTTGGCATGGGTGAGACATTCTTCTTGTTTGACGGTGAAAGCGCGTTTGGATGGAAGTGATTCGTGCGAGAACAATAGCGATGCTGTAAGGTTGGCTGTAAGGGTAACAGTGTGGATTCGCTCGTGGGATGTGTGTGTGTGTGTGTGTGTGTGCCTGCATAAGAATGATGCTTTCGGTGTGAAATCAATATCCACTAAATAGACTTGCAGTTGATGCTGCGTAAATAATTTCAACCCACATTTCCGACG
>KB696764.1:0-11187 GCA_000349165.1 Anopheles christyi | reverse complement strand
TCATCAGCGATATAAACACACAAAGGAAGTATAAATTAAGGCGATGAAATCAAAATATACACTCAAACTCTTTTCATCACTGATCAATTTTTGCGTCAAATAATATGCTGTGTAAAACTAGGTTTACCGGGCCAGCTAGTTGAATTATAAAACAGTAGAAAAAGTGTTATTTTTAATTTGTCCACACCAATATAAACTTTCATTTATAAGAACATCAAAGCTGGTACACAAAATTTGGAAAAGTCATTAAAATACTCTAAAAAACTGGTTCAATACGAGATAACCCAAAATCATTGATGGTGTATAAAATATATTCCTTAATATACTTTGATTCAAAAAAAAAAAAGAAAAAAAAGTAGGACTTTTAGGTATTAACTAAGCCAAGGACAAAATATGTTCCAAATATTTCCCTATTAACTCTCCACCGTCGTTCTACTTGCCTTCGCAGTCTCATTTTCAGACCTCCTTTACGCAGTAATATGACCTCCTTTTAAAGACGCCTCATATCCTCTCCCAACAATTTACTTACCCACATTTTATTGCGACTCCATTTCCGACAGGAAAGATAGCAAAAGTCCACTTTTGGGGCCCGATTAGATGTTCTACATATAAGTGCCTTTAAGTAGTTCACCGATTCGACTGACACGCTTTTCCTTTTCATGTTTCTTTTCCTGCTCTTTTCATTCACAAACATCGTCCCCCACCGGCAGCTCGGCACCGTCCACGTCCGGCTTCCAGCATATGGCCCGCATGATGGACACTTTGATCCTGGATAATTTGGCACCGTTTGCGTTCACGAAAATCACCACCACGCACCGTCCGACAAGGATTAGCGGTGGGGGTGGTGGCGGCAGCGGCAGCGGTGGAAGCGGAGGCTCAGGCAGTAATGGAGTTCCGGGCGGTGGAGGAGGTGGCAGTGGTGGCGGAGGCATTGGTCTCATTGACGCCCGTACCGGACCGCTGGGTGGAATGGGCCAGGAGGGAATCCTGCGCAGCGGCCCAGGAGGGCTCGGCAGCGGGGGCAGCATGGGCGTAAAGAAGGCAACCAGCACGAGCAACGTCAGCAATCTGATCGGTGCCGGTACGGTCAGCACGTCCACAATTCGGGTGAACCTGCAGAAGAACAAAATACCGACACAAGGTCAGTGCGGTCCGCTACCTGGTGGTGGGTATGAGCTTTCCTTTAACACCAATTAGTGGTAAAAGTAGAGCACCGCATAAGGAGGGAGTCCTAGACGATTGGCGACTAGGTTGCTGCGAGTCTTAGGACGAATGTGAATGGTGGGAGTTAATGAGTGCTGACACACTTATGAGTTAGGTGTACCCTCGTGCTACTTGGCCGGCATATGGCAAATCAGAATGGTGTACTAACTGTTAGCCTCAATTCCTACCTCAATCTTACGATGCATGAAATTTATGTTTTTTAATCATCCCCCTGTTTCTTCCAGAGGTCCATCCGAACCCGCGCCATGCCAATCTGGCCTCCAGTGCAGCGTCACCACCAACGGCAACCGATTCACGCTGGATCTCATCGCTGCGGCGCCGCGATCCGGAACTGCAACCAACACTGCCCTCAATCAATCACTCTAACCACCACAGTACCTCATCGCTGACGCAGCAACACAGCATCGGCTATACCAGCTCCTCCAACACCCCAAACACCGATCGGCGCAGCAGCCGAACCAGTGGACAAAAGTCCTCCCTGCGCAAGAGTCGCTCGGTCGAGCGCATCCGTGCCCGCAAGCTGGCCACCTCCAAGGTTAAGGAGCGTCCGAAGAAATCATCCTCCGAGGAGGGTGGAGCATCGGACGATCAAGAGGTCACCTCGGTCGAGGAAAACTCACCCCAGCAGCAACACTCACCGGTCAAGCGTCTCGAAAAGACGAAGCTGTTCAATCCGATCGGGTACGAGCCGCACCTGATCGATACGCTCGAGAAGGATATGCTGCAGAAGAACCCGAACGTCCAGTGGAACGATGTGGCGGGATTGAACGAGGCGAAAGCAATCCTGCAGGAAGCGGTCGTACTGCCGGTGATACTGCCCGACTTTTTCCGCGGCATTCGCCGACCGTGGAAGGGTGTACTGATGGTGGGACCGCCGGGCACTGGGAAAACGATGCTGGCGAAGGCGGTCGCAACCGAGTGCGGCACGACGTTCTTTAATGTGTCGTCCAGCACGCTCACCTCAAAGTATCGCGGGGAAAGTGAGAAGCTGGTCCGGTTGCTGTTCGAGATGGCACGGTTCTACGCACCGAGCACGATATTCATCGATGAGATCGATTCACTGTGTGCCTGCCGGGGTAGCGACTCGGAGCATGAGGCTAGCCGACGCTTCAAGGCGGAACTGCTCATCCAGATGGATGGGTTGAATGCGGCCAAGTATGTTTGGTATCGTTTGAGAGATGTATCACTAAATCACTTGACTCCCGAAAATGTGGCCTTTTGTCTATTGTAGCGATGATAAGGTGATCATGGTACTGGCCGCTACAAATCATCCCTGGGACATCGATGAAGCCTTTCGGCGGCGGTTCGAGAAGCGCGTCTACATTGGTCTTCCGAACGATAACACTCGCAAGGCGCTGCTGGAGCTCTGCCTAAAGGGTGTGAACATTTCGCCCGACTTAAACACGGACACGATCACGGAACAGCTGAACGGATATACCGGGTCCGATATAGCGAACGTGTGTCGGTATGTTTTGAACAGGGAACAAGCGATACAGCGTTACAAAGGTTATCATTAACTATTTCCCCCCTCTATTTTTACTCTCAGTGATGCAGCAATGATGGCGATGCGACGACACATTAACGGTTTAAGCCCGTCAGAGATCAAAATGATACGTCGAGAGGAGGTCGATCTACCGGTCACGGCACAGGACTTCCAGGATGCGATGATAAAGACGCGCAAATCCGTCTCGGCAAACGATGTCGCCCGCTACGAAACGTGGATGGACGAGTATGGATCGTGCTAGTGCTACGTGTAGCACGGTTGAAATGGCAATGGACCTTACAATTTGTTTTCCAAGGATCACGCATCACGCCGTAGTGCATGCAATTGCAATAACCTCAAATGCCGAGAGTCCTCCTCTCCCAAACTAGTGTTCTAGCTAAGCAAATTATACGTCGAAGGTATCAAACACCCAGTAAAGAGGTTGCGCGTGTTGTTG
The DNA here is from genome assembly GCA_000349165.1 of Anopheles christyi. Taxonomy (NCBI): domain Eukaryota; kingdom Metazoa; phylum Arthropoda; class Insecta; order Diptera; family Culicidae; genus Anopheles; species Anopheles christyi. The sequence goes on along the minus strand of KB696764.1, from coordinate 8,023 downwards.
AGGCCATATGGGTCCCAAATTTTGAAACAAACGTGTAAACGGGAAGCGAAATCGATCTTTCGTTCCATCTTATGTTACATTCTGTTTTCCGTTCATTCCTAACGTTTGATGTTATTTAAGTGAATCCCGTTTCCCTTCATAGAAATAGCCCAATAAATCGCTCATGTTAATCACAATCTTTACAAACTGTTAAGCTTTCGTGATATGTATTGAAGGAAACAGAACTATCTTCTTAACACTGATCGTTTTGTAAGTAAACCAGTTTTATTCAATATACTCTTAAGCACAGTTCAATTTCTCTACAAACTTCATAAGAACAGTTTTCGATTATGTTTACTCAGTTTTTTTTCCTACTAAAAAATATTTCTTCTTCACAGTCACTCCTTCTCCATTTTTCCCCTTCGTGTTTTACTTGATCGTTTAAATAGTCGTCGTCTTCGTCGTCGTCATTCTTCCACTTTTTTTCTTAATATCATTTCCGTAGTACCATTAAAACAAAAAACAAGGACAATTTAAGTTGAAGCGCATTTCATTTAATTAAAGTAAGTTTCCATCGCGTTGAGGTTGAGCAGAAGAGGTGTAATAGCTGTTGGTCGTTCATTGCACTAGAAGCGGGAAAATATGGAAAGAGAGCGCTAAGGATAACAAAAACAGGGTATTAACAAACCCAAAATTAAATACATTTAAAAAAACAAACACACACAAACAAACAAAATTGGTGAGACATTGATGAAAAAGGTCCAGCTTTAGTAACGCTTCGCTTCAGGTGACAAAACCTAATGAATCTTTTTAACGGTACACAAAAAAAATCCATCTCTTCGGTACCATTTCAGCTTCTCAGTTGGATATAATGGGTTATCAGTGATTTTTTTTTGTATCCTGATGTGGCTGATGTTACATTCCCTACATATCGAAATTAATGAAGAAAAAAAAAACCGTTTGTGATGCTGATGGTTGTTACAACTGCATTCATCGTCTACCATTAAATACATAGTTAAAAAAGGCTACGCAGAATGGTTCCCCTGTGATTCGTTTTGGAAATTCCTTAGCATTGTCTTTACGAAATTGTAGGGGCCGTTTGAACAAGTACATTACATCAACGGGGTTTGAATCGTTGTCTAGAGCTAAAACACCTGTTAAGAAGCGTCAAAGTTTTTGTCTATGATGAAGCTAATTTTGATTTGCAAAGCAGCTACTGATTTAAAGCAAAATGAAATAAAAAGAAACAACTATTTCCTGTACTCTCCTACTTAGACAACTAGTTAAAAAAAGTTTAAAAATCGAACGATCGAGATACGTGTGGTACATATATGTAGGGGGGCAGCAAAAGTATCATCATCGTTCACAGGCAGGTATGGTTCGCGGGAGTTTCTAGCTTATCGTTTCAATCATTCTGCCAGCAAATTGTTAAACGTAACATCATACCATGCAAGCATTCGCGGGTTCGGTTCTTTACAGCATGCTCAAAAGGACACTCTACCTTACTGGTTTTTGTTGGGCAAAAAAAAAACAATTCTACCATTCTACCAATTTACATCAACAGCGAGTCGTGTTACACTTCACACACATACACTAAGTATATTGTCTTTGTCGAAGGGGTTTCTTGGGTTTGCGCTGAAGTCTATGCATCTCTCCCGGCATCTCGCAATGTAGTGTCAGCACTCGAGTTGGGCATTAAATTGAGCAAAGCGCGCATCGAATGGTGTTCCGCTTCCGGGTTTCGGTTGTTTCTGGTGGTGTACATGTGCATATGAGTGTTAAACGGGTGCAGTTTGAGCGTTGTCGAGTGTTGCGCTTTTCGCGCAGTGTCGGAGTGAGAGTTTTGGGTGGGTTGGTGGATGGCTGTATGCTTCCCTTTTTACTGGCCCTTCTTCAGTGCGCCACGTGCTCTCCAGGCTTTGATCAGATTCCAGGCAAAGAACAGCGAGAAAAAGTGCACCTGGAAGGCCATTAGCACGAACCCGTACCAAAGCAAACCGTACGGATAGCCCTACGAAAAATGGATTGTTTAAATACCGGAAAGAAAAGAGAATACCATTGTTTAACGATGATGAGTCGGTGAATATTGTGCAAAATGTGCAAAAACGTAAGAAAAGCAATGTAAAAACGTGTACAGAGAAATAGTTGGACAAACACACGTGATTTAGTGAAATTACAAGAAGTAAGAAAGCGATACACACAGTACACAAAACACAACAAAAAGAATATGAAATGTGCGTAAAAATGAGAAGAGAATGGAAAGAAAGAATGGAAAGGAAAATTAAGATCTGTAACGCGCCACGTATGCCGTTTGCCAATCGGGGTACTAACAATTACCTGCCAGACGAATATATCGGTATCATCTAGATCGGTACCTTCCTCCAAGCTGAGATACTCGAGCACATCGTTCAGATAGTAGAAGATGCAGTAGAGCAACGGCACGAACGCAATCGTACTGATACCAACCATGTACTTTTTCATATCGTTCACACGATTCCCGCGCACGGCTGCCAGTCCGATGAAGGACAGAAAGACGGACAGACACCAGAAGTATTCCCACCAGAGCGGGGGCGGTATCTGCAGTTCCTCGATCTCGAGTATGAAGATGTCGAGCCGGTCCAGGATGTCGGCGGAGAGTTTGACGAGCATTACGAAGAACAGTAGATAGTGGAAGAAGATGCAGTACTTTAATCGCGATTTATTCAGAGCGCTAAAAATAAGAGCAAACAGTAAGAATGGGGAACCATATTAGTGTGAATAAACTGAATAAAGTATAAAGTAAAGGGAGAGTAAAATAAAAACCGTTGGAAGAACGGAAGTAAAAATAATGTACTGGATGAGGGTACGATAAAACAATATAGATTTTTATATGTACATTATGAGCGTTTGCTTCCAAATGCCCTTAGAATCATTCAAAAAATGTTCGAGGCCGGGTCAAAATAAAAGTCACCCTTATTCACACGCGCACCACCACATCGTTTACGTTCGTTTGAAGTGACGTTTGCCGCATCAAAACAAACCTCTTCCCTCTCTGTCACACGCGTACACGTTGCACCAATGGAAATCCAAGTTGACACGGAAGGGTGTTTTGGTGTTCGTGGAAAGAAAAATTGCACAGTCCGGTACGCAAGGATAATCGAGAAAAAGTGTTTCATCACTTCGTGTGTTATCCTAGTCGAAAATATGATGCACATATTCATGGTTGCTTCAAAATTGACACACATGCATACAAAATTGAACTCGCATACTCAACCCGGTATGCTTGTTGCCGCTCTCTCTTCCTTCACGCACACACAAATCCTCGGGGCGTTCCTGATTGTACGGCTATTTTTAACAATGAAGCAAAATTCTATCACACTACCGAATGGGAAAAAGAAAATATTCGACTACTTTGAACAGGTTTCAGAGGAACACACAAACTCATTCCGGAAACTTTCGCACCATTTTCTACTCCGGAATAATTTTCCTCTCATCAAATTTTCACTTCTTTTCCAGCGAGGAAAAAGCTTTTGTTTTGAACCATTGCAGTTTAATCCCTTGGCATAATCTCCTGAGTGGAAGCATAATTAGCACCTGATTTGGTAGTGTGCGGCCACGCGCTGTCTGTGCTCGAAGTCGGTTCCATCTGTTCCCAGCACCATCGGTCCACCCCGGGAAGCCATCGTGATTGCACAGCGAGTCGTGCGATACAGTTCCTTTCGTCTATTCGGTTGTTAATATTTTTGCGCACAGGTCACTGGCACCCGGTGCACGGCAATTGGCCGAGTGTTTTCGGTTGCTGACTCGGCACTGCCGTATGTTCCAATGGTTTTGTGGGGTGGCTGGCTTTTGATGTTCCCCCTTGTCTTGGACCACCTCTGGAACCACCAAATTTCGGCCACGAAGGCTCCTGTAAGAAGGATCGAACTATAGCGCGAAACAAAATGCGAGAAAAAACGAGTAGAACGAACCGTACTTTCGCTGCTCTTTGGATACCGAATTAAAAAAAGAGTGACAAAATCCTCAAAACTGACAACAGCTCAAGATTTGGCCTTTGGCACGGTGTGAGATTATTAGGACAAGATTGATGAAAACAAAATATTTCCTTCAAGCTAATAAAATAACAATCAAACTAATTTTAGCTACAAGAAGAAGTTTGGTAAAAACTAGATACTTGATAACAATTGAAAATAAGCAGTAAGTTTGTAATTTAGTAAGTAAAAAAGTATTTTTTTCATATTTGGAAACATCGACCACTGTTCATGATCCACGAAACGGATGCATTTAAAACATCGAGTTGAATATTTCAATCTCATTGATATGGACATTTGGCTGCGTACGTCCTGGACGTCTTATTTTGAGTTTGAAATAATCGTTTAGAAGTGTAGTGAGCGCATTCCGTATGTTATGTACTGCATGAAAATAGACAAAATGGAAGGAAATAAAAACATTAAAATCAAGCAATATGATTGATTCAATTGAGTCATGGTTTTCATAGAAACTGGTTTATTTATGTGTAAAATTTAAAAAAACTCACTGGGAAATCAACCATCTCTAAATGTTTTATTAATGAAGGAGTCACACAGATTGTTACCTTGTCCCGCGAAACACCTCTACCTTCATGGGAAAACATTTATCGTCCGGCACTTTCTGACCGACCTGAATCGATACATCACCCTGTGGACAGGCACTGAGTGCAACGAGCAGATTCATCTCAGCCAGAAACTCAATATGGTCACCCTTCCGAGCAGGACTCGGTTTGCAAAAGTACTGCTGAGTATCCTGCAATGCAAACAAATAATCAATGCACTTTTTCACACACAAACACGCCCATAGATGCACAAATGCTCACCCTTGTAAAGCCGGTGCACATGAAAATGTTCCATGTATCGTGCACATCCTCCTCCCCCAGTCCGTGCTCCTTCACTGCCTCCGTCAGATAGCTGTGACAACTGCCAAACCGATCCTCACCCGTAATAAGCTTTTAGATATAGTCATCGCATCTCGTCCCCACAACATCATGCAGCGAACCACCATCCCGATCGATACCGTAATCTTCGAGCGAATCCTTCACAAACGTCACCATCGGCCGTAGGTACGGGAAGCAGCTCCACAATCGATCGTACGTTTTTAAATGCGTCGAATGGATCTGTCGCGTTTTGCCAGAATAGAACCGCTCCTTGTGTGGGTTTTCGCGGTTCCAGAAGTTCAGATCACCGACCTGCGAACCTTCCGGCAGGGAAACGCGACATAGATCTCCGGCCTGCATGGTCCACGTACGGGCAGATTTTTTCGGTACAATCAACTCCAACATCTGGGTACCGGCAAGCGCACCAAGTCGGCGAGATTCGTACTCTTGTTTTGATACAGTTGCCTTCGTTGGCTTGTCATAGCAAATCGTTGGCGGATGGTAGTCGAAGATGCGTTTCATCGTTTCACAGCGAACTGAGCGCGATCGTACAGAGAGGATGGAAAGCTATAATCCAACTGAACAGTTGCGATCATTGCTAAAGGGAAGGAAGTGTTAATGGTTGGTGCTAGTAGAATGATTAAGCAACAACATGCTGATAACCTTAGACAATAAGATCGCGCCTAGCATTCTTTTTATTTAACCAAGTTTGACACCCCAGCCCAGATCATTGCCGGATGTTTACACCGGAACTGGCACAAGCAAACCCAAAAACCCCACTCTCATGATTACCTCAATCACCACAATTACCGATCTGATTTCGCAACCGTGTGTTGTGATGATGAGTGAACACGATCACTTGATCTGCACCTGCATCAAGTAGCACATGATATACATTATACAATCCATGATCTATTCTCGTTTCAACACCCGTGTTAAGCAAAAAAAAGGAAGAGTCGCCTCTAGCCGCATGACTGGAAGCGTACTTCCGATGCTTTCCTGACCGTGCGACACACGTAACACTTATCATCTCGTTGGGAATGGAAATTGCCAGAAACGGTTGGTCGTGATTTTTCACAATTGCTGTTGTGTTACTCCCACCCGATAACATCCTCCCTCTTGCCCCTTCCCCTCCCCCCTGCCCCTCACCTACTCAAACTCGCTCTTCTATCCTTTGTCATATGTTGTTCCTCATTATAATGCATTTTGACGGTGTGACACGAACGCACGCTGATCTACTACAAACGGAACAAGCTAGATATTTCTAAGCCAAAGACGCTACTGGCGGCCACTAAATGGTGCAAATTGAACGATAATAAGCTAAGCCATTAGAGCAGGAACGGTGGATGTGAGGCGGTTCGAACTTCCCACTAATGAAAGCTAGTTTCATGATGCTGACATGCCGCTGCTGGTTACCAGCCATGTCAAGTGATCAACTCTGCATCCGATTAGAACTCGTTATGATGGTTCGCTTGGCACGTGGTTTCTCTTTTCGTCTGCCATTTGGTCGCGGGAAATGTACGCCTAATCGTGCACTGTTTACACGTTGGCTTGCGTATGTGAGTGCGTGTGTGTATTCAGCTGACACCCAGCTGCAATAGAATGGCCAAGTGCTAACTATGCCTTTGATGGACATACCGGGCGTTTTTCGAGCTTTGATGAGTTGATGGCCTTGTTGCATCTCGCAGGTTGATTAGCGTCGGGCGTAGTAAGTGCTCACGTGCGTGATCTATCGGTTGCATAATTTTCTTCATGTAGCTGGGCATATACAACGGATCAACTCCTCATAGAGAGTAGCTCATAAAATCTCGATTGCTCGTTTTTATGTTAAAAAGCGGTCGTTTTTTTTGGGATTTTTTTTTTAAACTCACACTTTCAACGCTCAACAAAAAAGGCTGTTCAATTTCAATTTCAACAACTTCATGGTCTATAGGATTATTTAGGTTTATTAATTGTATTGCGAGCCCGTTAATTGAACCAATGGACCAGGAAGCTACAAGTAATATCATTGTGCTTTACATGTAGAAACTTTTGAAAATTGCTTTCAACATATCTAAAGAACCGATAATATTCGCTAAAGGAGATCCACTTTGAACATATTTGGGAGAGGCTGGTGAGGGAGAGCTATGATAAGAAAATAATGTTCTCCATGTAAGAATATTTGGACTTCCATGAATTGGCACTTCGATATTTTTCCTTTTTATATTTTTGTTGAAAATATACATGATTGATGTAAAAAATAAACATTGCAATTGAAATTAATAAAAAATAAATGAATCAATAATTGAAACACATTGAACTAATAAGTAAGTGATGTTAATAATGTTTTCCTGGTTAATTGTTTTTTTCTTCGTTTTTTTCCATTCTGTTTTATTTCCCTTTAATTTAAAGAATTTGCTAAATCATCCGCAACAAACTAATCAATTGTAGGAAGCAAATCATGATGAGCAGGCAAACGTACATAGACTAATAATCACCTTTTCCTCGCAATGTACCCCTTTTTCAATATGTCATATATGAATATAATCCCTTGCAAACCTGTTGCTGTTGGCAACCTGCCAAGCAACCTCTCCCAATTATTTCACTTTTCCATGAGATCGTTTTTATTAACGTGTAGCATAGCTCGAAAAAACCCCTTACGCTCTTGGCAAGCAACGACAAGAAAAAAAAAAATCGATGACTTTTCCTTCGTCTTACATTCTCAATAAAGCAAAACGATTCGTTTCATGTCGTTTGCGTTTGAAGTTTTTGTTTTGCGTTCTGTCTGCTGCTCCGTTCCTGCGCTTACCACATCATCCATTGCATTGACTGTAGTGCATCGCTCTCGAGCTGCCCTCCAACGACCGATACTGCTGTGATCGATGCTGTTCACCCCAAAATAAACCATCCTTTCCTCTCCCATCTGCCGACATAACCTGAACAATGTTTCTTGTTTTTCACCAAACACACACACATACACACACACACATGCAAACATTCCTTCGGGTGTTTTCCTTCAGGCTGTTGAGATTTTCATATTTTCCTGGGAAGACTGGCTTGGCGGGAGCGTTTTGCCCGGGCCAACCAAGCGCGCCGAGCTGCCGTATGCCTTTTCGAAAATCTCTCTCGCTCGATAACGGTGGAACAACCCAATAGCGGCAGCAGCAGCAGCAGACA
>KB696763.1:0-11255 GCA_000349165.1 Anopheles christyi | reverse complement strand
TCATACCACGCATGATTGAAAAGTGATCTTCAGAATGTGATCTTGAGTCATGACTTTGACCGTACTTGCTTTTGCTAGCAGTATATCTCAAATATAGCACCCACATTCGTCACAGTGTGGCTCTCAAACCGCTCACCAGGCACGCGTGTGCGCATCGTTCAAGCGTGTGGTTTGTTGAACTCTTGACACTAACACCCATCAGCCAACCCAACTTCCCATCAAGCACGTGCGCCGAGGAGGAGTGAGGGATGCACACTAAAAGGCAAACGAACTGTGCGGAAGGGTAATCCACCCTTCCCTCCCTCCTTCACCGCATCGAGGCGTCATGCTGTCGCCAAACTCCGCACTGATGCGCATACACACGTCTGTCCTGCAGCGAGCTAAGAACGCGCGAGAAAATTAGATCAACGGCAGCACGTTGCGTTCTCTGGTGACGGATGGCGTCACAGCTCCAACTAAACGGTTGGATGCACATACAAGATCTGCTCCGTCGCAATAGTGATCGTGGGGAACGGAACCGATTGAAGATGTGCCGCTGCCGGCCCGACCGTGATCATCCGCGGTACGAAAGAAATAAAAAACAATAAAACGAATTTATCTGCCGCATCTTATTTGTAGTGTGTAGTAGTACTCTACCATCTCCATCATTTGCGCGGGTATTGAAGTCATTCCATTGAGGTATACAAAAATACTACACAACATCCCATCATCCCGTCATTCTTTGCTCGCAATTCGTGATCGTGGTTTTTGTGGTGGCGTATGTTTTTTGGTGTTGCTTCTTCAGCAAACAGTACGTCGAACACTTGCCACCACCGTTAACAACTGGGAGACTGCAGTTCCAGGGTAAGTGTGTGAGGTAATCCAAAAACCACAAAGATCATGAGTCACCTAGGAACAGCACCTGGACACAAAAAAATAAAGACGGAGACAATGCAAAAGAGCAGCCGCAAGATGTATGCACCGCAAGTACATTTACCCAACAGCGGAACCACGGCGTAGTAGTGGTAGTACCTCTCCCGACGACGTGCGGAGACAAATGGCGTACAATATTAAACACAACAACAGGGCACAGCAAACCCACAGGACCAGCTGGTGATGGTTACAGTAAGAAGGTGGCCCTATAACCGGGAGATTTGCCTTCTTTGTTTGAGTTCGGCAGGCTCGTGTGAGAACCGTTATATTGGGGCGGCAGGAGCACACACAATTAAAGTAAAGCACCGACGACCACGACACGGTCTGTGGCGGTGTGTTACGAGATGGCGATTGCGTCGTAAAGTGACAATCGCGACAAAGGCACGACACCGCACACTGTCCTACCGGTGTGCCGAGGGGAGTACGTGTCGATTTAGCCCGGACTTTTAGGGAGCAGTAACTGTGGTTTTTTTTTTTGAGAAAAACAATAACACTAGAAGTATCTGGAGGAATCGATGTTATTCAAACACTTTCAGAACTCGAAACTCTTTAGTGCCATGGGGATCTTGCCAGCCTTCCAAAGAGAGACATCGACATTTAGCAATACCTTTAGGTTATTACAACATTGGAAACTTTGAACCTTTTCAGCTTCAGGGTTCTTTATCGAGAATACCTTATTGCAGCTCCGTGTCAGTGTTTTCGATGTTTTGGGCAGAGGTGTGCATATCCCCACTGGTACACATGTGCACTTAAATAGGTCACGCCGAAACAATAGATCCCGATCCGCTGTACTTCAGAGGTTTGTAGATCGTGATTCAGACATTGGGTAACTGACACCATAAGGCAGGCACACTTAGCGTAAAGCTTAACAGATTAGGGACATCGTTTATGCATTAGGTAGTGTAGATGGGACTATATTGCTTTGTAATTATTATCTCTGTTGCTTACAATAGGTTGTTCGGTTTGATATTTCACGGCATACAACCTCTCAAACCCCGTGATATTCCTTTCGCCTATCAATGTTGCTGCCTTCTCCGTGTGAAACCAGCAAGCGATACAACTCCCGAGTATATCTGTGCACTGTAAATAATCGCAAAATGTTGAGCTAATTATTTCAAATCGCTACCACTACCGTCCGGCGTCATAATTCATCACCACGCACACACACACAAACACACACAAACGCAAAAGGGCGCTTCCGTAGATCTTGCGTGTGAGTGTGCGGGTTGCTGGTAATGAAGCGTAATGAAACATAGTAGTTGGCTTTGGCGCTTCGGTTTCGTCTCCCGTGCCCGCCGGCAATCAATTATGGTCAGCAGCATCAAAACGTGAGCTAAGCTGCGTTACCGAAAGCACCACCATTTCACTCTCCCTTCAAGTGGCACTAACGGTCCGAAGGGGAGAGGGCTCCCGGTTGTATCGTGGCGAGATGTGATGCTTCTTTCTTTGTGGCTAGTAGCGTACCCGAGGGAAGCAGACGGCCTTAGTAGGGAAAATAATCACCAAACTCGGTACGGAAAATGCGCGATACGCGAAATGTTGTTTGGTTTGGTGTGGAGAAGCGAATGAAATAAAAATTGGCTTGCAACACACTCAGGAAGAAGGAACTGCTGCAGTGCGGTGGCCGCCTCGGTACAGCTTCTACCAGTGCCAGTCAGTGGTCCAGGGGGATAGTGCCAAGTGAAAGTACAAACACCAGTCCTTTTTCCAATTTAGCTGCTGGTGCTGGTGTATAGCTGTTATGGTAGGCCTGAGCAGGGAATGCTATTGTGTAACCTGCAGTTTGAATGCATGCGAAGAACTCGCGGTGAATCTCGCGGTAAACCCTCTCTCGCAATATGCGTACCGCGGGGGAACGAATGGAACGGTTTGTCTTACCTTCTTATCGGCCCCCGATCGCCCACATTCAGCGTGAGTAAGCGTTCGCATATGTTGCGACAACCTTTCTAAAAGAGAGAAGACAAATAATCTCCTCCGAAATAAATAAAACAACAAAACAAAACAAAAAACCGGTCACAACGCAACTCGGTGGATCTGGCTTTAGCTTCAAAATGTCAAATAACAACAATCTACTGTGGGACATCTTACTAGGCTGGGAAAGATCACTATCGCAGGGCAAGAACAGAAGAGTAGTAGTATCTTAACCTTGCAGATGTGCTTTATACGTGATCCAGATGTTATGAATAGATATTCAACTTGCTGGACCTAATTCCCAGGATCTTGCGTACTAGGCAGTCAGAACGGCACATACACACACAATGTGTGAATTATGCAACATTTGCAATCCCACGGATATCCTGCTCGAGAATTGTGATACGCATTGTGGTCTTGTTGGTCTTACCTTCCAATACGAAATCGGCTTCCAAATACCATTTTTGTATACTTTTAGCGCTTCACCGGAACACTTTCGTTGACACCGACGACGCTTGGTGACCCTGTTTTGTGGACACTTCCGGGTTGGGATGCACCACACCGGAACCTCTCACGCGCAAAAGATGTGACGCAGATAGTACACGCGGCACACACGACCTCTCAAGCCAGATCGATCGCTCGACCTGCGAGATGAGCTACACCACATACACGTTCTGCTAACCCAATTTTGCGTTGTGTGGCTTCCGCTGTGGGTTATATTTTCCTCACGTCACACACCAACGCACACACTGTCAGCAACACTGGAACAGCTCCACACCACCGAGAGATGGTGAAGTCACCCAGGCCTGTAGTACACGGCAATGATAGATCTTGCCGATAATTTTTCACATTAGAGGCTTTCACCACCACACTTTGAGGGAGGAGATTCTAGCTTGATGCAGTGAACCAGCCTGATTGACACTTGGGATTTGTGCTTCTATTTGTGGTTGTTTGTTTCACGAGTACGTGCTAGATTTCCATACCAGCACAACTATTACACTGCTCAAGTTCATTTAAACGCTCTTGTTTTCCCCCACATGAAAGTGGATGCGTTTTACACTTCCTTGCCCACAGCGTGACGTACGGTTCTTTACACTTCCCCTTAAAATTTTACCACAAAATGTAAGGCTTCGCAAATAACATCCACCTGAGCACACCTCGTCGATCACTAGTGGCTTTTCCCCTTCTTTCGCTTTCTCGACGAGTACAAGGGATGATCACCAGTGCCACGCATAGAAAAACTTCAAACGCAAACAACGCAACGCATTCACACCTTTCTCTCTCGATCTCGCTATGCTTACGACCGTGCAAACAGCCCACGGAATATGTCGGTTGGGTTCTACACGTTACGTTTCCCTTGCTTTTGCACTTTGCATAGCAAGGTCATCCCCCAGCAGCACCAGGCAAGGGTTAACTCTCAAGTTACATCAGGCGAATTTAACAAGAAGGGTTGGTTGGGAGGGAAGTATGGCTCTCCTCCAACTCTCACCTTACAGCCCTTCTCGGAGGACTGGTGTGCACTGGCACTACCATTGGGAAAATGCACCAAACCAGCATCTACGCTTGTTGGTAGAGGTTTGTAAATGTAAGCACACTTGCAAGCAGCAATTTTATGCACACGCACACAGCACAAAGCAATCAGAGCACACTAAAGAGGTAGAAAGCTGAAGATAGGCGAAAAAACAAGTCGAACGCGAATATGCTACGAGTCGCTGTGGTGCGCAAAGTTAACGGACGTCCGTACACCACGCAGTCCAGAGTTCGATTGGCGTTCTATTCGTTCTCTCGCGAAAAAGGGGGAGACTGTGGAGACTGCGGATCCCCACCACTGCAGCGAGAGAGAGAGTGATCTTTAGTGCGCTCTTTTTTCCAATTTTGCCTACGCTCTTTATAACGGTTTGAAGCCCTTTCGCTCTTTCTCCCTCTCGCTTTATCTTGTGTGCTGTTTCCAATATGAGACCGGCTAAAGAGCGAAAGTGTACATTGGAGAGAGGACGTAATTTGGAGAGTTGAGCCTACGAATGAACGATCACAACAGAAACGATCAAAACAGTTCGTTTGGCTTTACTGGCGGTGTAAACGAAGCTGCGGTGTAACTGAGTGTGGTGTAATGACGGTTATTGAGAAGCAGCGTAGGGCGATTAAGAGAGTATTTTGTTTTAAGCGCAGAAGACCTTTCGATCAGGGCTTCTCAACCGATAAGCTTGATGTATTGGGAATCATATGCAAAACACAAATATTAACACTATTGTCGATAATATACAGCAATAGAAAAATAGTCATACGAAGTTCAAAACATAAGGTATGTTTCACCCTCAATCCCGATGGATTAATTGTTATTATTCCAACAGAGTCCCTTCATTCCTCAACGCTTATTTTTAATAATCAACTGCATCCTATCCTTGGCACCCACCTATCTCCCATACCCATTAAAGGGTGGTTTTGCACACCTCGAAACATGTTATGCACTACATTCGCTCCACCATATGTCGCTCTCCGTGAACCGTTTCGCTATCATTAATTTTTTCGTTGTTTTATCTTAAGGTGCGACAGCCTTAACCCGTCATGTCGACGGGCTGGCTGTACGATTAATCGACCACCTTGTGCGCGTGTTTTTAGCCCTCGCACACTCGTTTCGCAGTAGGTCATCCTGTCGGTTTCGTTTTTCTGCCTTCTGGATACTTTAAGCCGGACGCGTATATGCTCTCCGTGCCTGCAACCTACCAGAACGAGAAGTTACCGAAACGCAAAAAACAGGCTACAACCCTTACGATTATAGCTACGCTCGATCCCTTCCACGGGAAGCTTCGGTCCCCTTGTTACCAATTCGGATGATCACGTTTGTTTGCAACCATTAGTGGGCCGCCCCGCTCCCGTCTCGACCGTTCAAAGTCAACAGAACTAGCAACTAGCAGCACCGAAATGGGACTCGCCGTATATTTTTTGGACATAAAAGACCACACACCACCCCCATGCAACGGACGTCTTCACTGGAGGTTGGTAGTTTCCGAGTGGGCGCATTCGTCTAGCAATAGTCACCCTAGGGGCTGCCGTAGTTGCTCGTGCTGCTGCACCTGGAATCGATCTGTCACTAGCGACCACTAGACCAGGCGGCTAATGCACACGAGCCCGCGATTCGCAGGGCTCGAAATCGTGGTCGTATGAGTGACAAAAAAAAAACTCAAACCTTCTCGATCAGTCGGCCCACAAACTTCTTGCAATTGTGTTGATGTCCTATATGCAACCCGTTCGCACTGCAGCAAAGGTAATCGCACATGATTGATGGACGCATGATGGCAAAATCGCTCCCTCAACGTTCAGCTTTATTCAATGGTTGAATTAGCGGGGGTCTAGATGTCTGTGGAAAAAGGGCTGCTCACTGCTACTGCCCCGAAGGGGAATGGAATAGATTTTATGTGTACGAGAAATGACCTGACGCCCTTTTGCCTGTCGCAACGTCAAAGACGCACAATGTTGGCTGCAGGTGAACGATGAATGAATGGATTAGTTTGATTAGCTTAAAGCTATTATTTGACGCATTTGCTCTTGCCGACTGTTCCCCCGGTCATAGGGCAATCGTGCTACCAGTGATCCATATTGTCACTGGCCAGGCCAGCAGCATGGGTACGTTTGCCCGAGGTGTCAATGCATGAAAAATGTAACAGTTTGTGGTCAAATCAAAGGCCACGCCAGGGTGTAGCGAATGTTGCGTAAAGTTATCACGGTTAGAGCGATGGGCTAATCCTTTCAAGATTTTTATAACATGTGTCGTTTTCTTTTGCTAGCACGATCCCGGATCCTCTACGAAGTAGAAAAATTGAGCTGTCAGAATGGATTAAGTTAGTTGAATTCAACTAGTCAACCATCACATCACCGCTCATAAACTACTCCACGGGAGCATCATCATTGCAGGAAGTTCTCCGCCATGGCACACTGTTGGCGACAGTGCCATAAAAGGTTGATTTCTTGCGAACCGTACTAAATTGCAGTAATTCCCACCGACATGGGACATCGTGTTGCTAGATGCTGGTTGGACCTTGCGACAGCTCACGTCAACTCGTCCACACAGCGACTTGCATCCTCTATGCGTCGCTGACCGGATCGTTTGTATCGATTACATCTCCTTTGCATACGATGTGAATCTTGGCGCAAAAAAGGCAAAACACACGAACTGCTTTATTCCAACAATCCATCCTGTCACCTTCCGCTCCCTCTCTCTCTCACTCTGTCTGGGTGCTGTGCCGCAGACCGTTGCACCAAGATTAATCCCGATTTGGAAAGTTTCACTTTCGACCACGGATTTTCTAGAGCACTTCATGGTTCGACCCGTCAATGAACATGGCGACTTCGAACGTGTTCTTCCCTTTCGTGTGCTATACTGATACTCTCCACTCGTCGGTTAGGTGGTCGCCGTCTAAAAGGAAAGCAGGACAGTTTCAATAGCTCTAAAGCGTCTACCAAATTCGATCCCGGGTGCGATCTCCCCTTCGTTTGGGACACACAAAACTGTTCAGATTCATCGTACGAAACTCGGCGGTCTCCTTCGCAAGCCAATTTTCCACCAGATACACTCGACAGAAATCATTGCCTGTTCATTGCGGTGTGAAGACTGGCTTGATCGGCTCCGGTGCCATCTGGAGCGTCTAGCGTTGACCTATCCCTCCCCATGTTGCTTGCATTCAACTCGTGGGGCTCACCTCAACAGCACGCGAGACGTTATTGCACTCGCCAGTCAAATCAAACTCAGCTAAAGGTTCATCTAAATTGGATGTTTCTTCATCCCGAGACGTTGGGACGCCCGGGTATTGGAAAGATTGAGGCGAATGGAATAGTAAGCGCTTGGAAACGATGGTTTGAAAAGTGATCTTTTCGTTTGTTTTTTCTCTGGCTCTCTAGTGTTGATGTGACGGTGTAAAAGTTCACTTCGGATCACCATTTCTAAACGGAGCCCCGAGAGTCCGGCATGTTTTTGATCTGCTCTGCAAACAAAGGGAACGCCGGGATCGATATGGGTTTTTCC
Organism: Anopheles christyi; assembly: GCA_000349165.1. Taxonomy (NCBI): domain Eukaryota; kingdom Metazoa; phylum Arthropoda; class Insecta; order Diptera; family Culicidae; genus Anopheles; species Anopheles christyi. The sequence continues at coordinate 3,412 of KB696763.1, read as the reverse complement.
TCTCCAGATGGTTTGCGAGGTTCCGTTCTACTGTCGCCACGCGCCCGGAGGGGTCACAAGCGCTAACGACGTTGTGAAGGTGCGATCCATCTGGTTGGCTGTCCATCGAAGCTGTACATCTTAATGAAAGCTTCAGCAGTTACCTCTCTGGTTCGACTTGGCGTGCAATGGAAAAGGGGAAGGTTTGTCTGAATTCAGTCATTATTACCAGCAGAGGGCGCCGGCGTGTATCTGGATCGCAATTGATCCATCGATTCTTCAATTTATGATGTTTCGTTCCGTTCGACTTTCTTCGACGGTCCAGGAGCGTCCAGCCGGTGCTCTGTTGTGTGTTGTAGAGTGTTTTATTGATTTATGGAGTTCATTCTTTGATTGGAAGTCGTTTTTTCTCACCACTTATTTCCCCCTTCACACCCGCTGCACTTTCGAACACTACCGGAATGAGCCCTGGAGGTTGCTTTCGCGCGAGTACACGAGACTCTTTTTTTGCGCCGTTTTCGCCTAGCTTCGTTTGTTATGGTAATGCGTAGTCGTCGACGGCGTCGTCGTTGTCGATGTCTAGCTTGGAGTAGGTCGTTATTGGCAGATAGTCGATATTCCATAGGCGAGGGCCGCGTGCTGTCTTGCCGATGGGGGTTTGTTGGGCGCGTTTAATGCACCAAAATAACAAGCAAAAACGAAAACCCAAAACCCTTCCTCGGGCGGTAAAATCTCACTTTCAATCTGGCCAACGCGCGGGAATAGTAACAGCACATGGTCGGGGGTGCTGGCCATACCTCGTGTGGTGCATTACAATTCCCGTGGGCCGTCTCGCAACAGGTGATGAAACTAAATTTCAACCAACAAATACTGTGTGTTTCAGTAGTTTCTTGGGCACCCGTTGCAGGTGTGTCAAGCAGTGAGGTGAACTTTTGTTGTTTCTCTGTGATGGGATTTATTTTACGAGGTTTTTTTTAAACAAACAGAGCAATAGCATCTGTCTGGAACGAAGTATTAAAGTTTTCAAAAGCATTATAAAACCATCATGACCATCAATAGTTGAATCTGTTCAAAGACTTCTCAAGAAATAGGCCATAACTAGGTCATTGGGTAAAAGGTAGATTTCAAGTGTAACCGTCTCCGTATAGTTCTGAAACCGTCAGCTCACCAGCAATCAAAGATGCATAAAACCAAACCACAAATTAATAAACTCATTGCAATACCGTGATCCATCAGTTGCACAAGCGCACTAATAAATTCCAGTATTGTATTATCATCGCTCCTCACCATCGGCCACAGGATGCCCACTAGACTCTTCTGTGGGTAGTGCCAGTAGTAGGACGGCATTTCTTTGCAGTGCCGCCTATTTGCAGCGAAACCCTACGTACAGGGGGCTACCGAATCGAAATCATTGCTACACCGCAAAAAATAATAATGTAACCTCGATCTCTTAGCCCCGGTCAGAGTTCAAATCAACGAAATAGTTGCACGTTTCCGAAATTTGCCGCGCAACTGTGGGGGAAAACCGTACACCAGACACAAAAAAATAAAGACTTAAATGATACCGCGCGAGGTACCGGCGGGTCTCTCTAGGTGCGAATTATGGTCTTAAAATCTGCCATCATTTCTGTCACTGATTACCGAACTCTCTTTTCATTGCTGGTGGCGACGCTGAAAGCAAAATTGTAGCCAAAATCGTGATCTCATTGCAGTTATGACAAAAATATTTTCCCTGCAAGAGCCTTTCAGTACCTTTTTTTCTCCATATTTTAATGTCTTATGTTTTTTTGAGAGTTATTTATACCTGGAGAATGGGGCGTAACCACCGAACTGAAATGTGTCATGGTCGATAAGTTTGACACACTGCACCGTACGGAGTTCGATCGATATTTTCCTTTTCTTCAAGGTTACAGGCTACGTAACGAGAAGACATTATTATCCTGGGAGTCTTGTGAACGCACATAAAGTAGCATGTAAGTGTAAGAGGTCATTATGACACCATCAATCTACTATTACAAGTCGGAGGGAGTGCAAGTGTTACGGGATCATTCAATTGCAGTTTAACAGCTCCACATCTTCCAGAGCATACTCCTAAACGAGTTTCACTTCGAGCACAAAACTAGATGACGCCCTTCGAGCTAGTTTCATGCTGATCTCAATATAACCACCCCATCCGGGATGGTGCTAAATGGCTATCACTTCCAAGCGTTACGAGTGCATGGATTGATGCCATTCCATCTTCACTGAAAATGGTAAAGAGATTTAAAACTCATTACACCGAGGAAAAGAAATATTCTATTCCCAGTTCACCTTTGTACGTGTGGCGATTCTTTTTCCCCTGCTCAAATGTTGATCACATAACATAGCAAACGACTGCAGCATAAGCATTCGAAAGTTCAGAAAATATATCTTCTCTTCTTGTAGCAGTTACCAGTCCCAACAATGCTCATTTATCTTCAATTCAATTATTTCACTGGTGATTAAATAAATTTGCTCACGCCTGAACACTTTACAAAACCACTATCGACCGAACGGATAGTGTGGCTCTCCCACATCCCCCGCGCTTTCAAATCAAGCGCACCGTATGGCTCATTAGCTCGGTGTGGGCTCCCAAACCGCCACCTAAAGCTAATGCTTCTATATCATCAATTTGTTGTGGCTAATTTTTTGTTTCTGCCCCATAATCGGCTCACTAACGCCTGCGCCTACCTCTAGCGCCCACGATGATCCACCACCAACACTAAACGCCACACACCCCAGAAGTCTTGAAAGGTTCCTAATAGTGCCGATCGGTTACGATCCTCCAAAATGCCACCAATGACGTATTGCTTTTGGTAGAAAAAGTGAGAGCAAAACGGCACAGCTACAAGGAGCAGTAGGAGAGCAACAACAACGAAAAAAAGACACCAACCAAACCCCTGTCGTTTCATTCAAAACAAACGAAACCCCGCGTTCGTAAAGTATCGTGTACATAACCCACTCGTGCGCACACTAACTACGCGAATGATAGGTTTGGTTCGATTCGATGCAGCCGATGCATATCGGTTCCAATAAATTGCAGTTGCAATATGTTTACAATTTACCCGCAACACTTCATAAAACTTGTTACGCTATCAATGAGCGACCGCCGCACGCGACTCGGCCCAAGGAGTCGATTTATTTTGGCGCCGACTGTGTGTGTGTGTTTTTTTTTCATCTCACAAACGGAGACAAAAACAGAGCAAATGCCACTGGCGATTGGTAATAATTCACGGTGCGACAACGGGACCAAGTATATGAAACAATCCGGAACGGACTGTTCCTTGGTCAGAGCCTTTTTTTTTTTTTTTTTTGTTCAATCCTATAAGTGGGCTAGGTGTGAATGCTGCCATTAATCAGCATACCACCACTGTCCTTTGTGTGATAGTGTTAGAGCTTATAAGGGGTTGGGGTA
>KB696762.1:0-11210 GCA_000349165.1 Anopheles christyi | reverse complement strand
CCCCAGTAATCTCTTTTACCATCCTTTACACATTTCAACAAATTGTTGTATATGATAGGGGCACAATAAACCTCCATTGTACAGGCGCTCAGTCAGTAGATGAGCTTTAAACGAGCGTGAAATATAGCACTTCCAGTACGTGAAAAGCGCTCCGTACGCGATGAAGCCAATCTGGTTGGGGCTGGTGCTGGTGGTACAAACGCTCGGCAAGCAGCACTCTGATTTTGGTGATCCATCAAAATGCGTTCACCCGTCTAATTTGGCGAAACAATCTTCTCGCAATTAATTGCAGGATTAGAGATGAGTCGCCAGAATGGGTCGTCGTACCGGATCGTGAACGGTACCGGTGCGGTCATAAGCGATTATCCATTTGTCGTGTCGGTTCAGCGCTGGGAGCAAGACACGGGGTCTCATATCTGCGGTGGAACGTTCATCAGTGATCGATGGATACTGACCGCAGGGCATTGCGTTGAGTAAGTAGAATGAGAAGGAGATGAGGAGGGATGGAGAGCTAGCAACAAAGACATACACAATTCCCCCTCTATGATTGCGGTAGTGATATCGAATTCAAGCAAGGTGGAATCGTACGGGTGGAATCATCGTTTCACGCATCTGGTGGTGTCTTTCTTACGATCGAACGTACGGTGCTACACGAAAGCATTTACTATGGCGACACTGGGATTGATTATGATTATGGTTTGATAAAGCTGGCGACGAGATTCGAACGAGCAGTTCCAGTGCGTCTGGTGGTAAGTAATAGACGCTTTCCAGCGGGAGAGCTCTGTACAGTAGTTGGCTGGGGTAAGACGAAAAATACGGGCGATCGTGATCAACTCCGTATGGTGAAGTTACCGATCGTGCCTCAAAAAATGTGTGATGAAGTCTACTCCGAATTGCATCCTATCACTAGACGCATGATATGTGCGGGATTTGAGGCAGGCGGTCAGGATGCTTGCGAGGTACAGTCGGGAATTCGACAAATCGGAAACACATTAGTTGCACATTAACATTTCGGTTTCCTTCAAGGGAGATTCTGGTGGACCGTTACTGTGCCGTGGCATACAGGCGGGCATTACCTCGTGGGGAGTGGGCTGTGCTAAACCGAAACGGTACGGAGTGTACAGCAATATCGCAAACCAGCGTGATTGGATTCGGAAGCACACGGGAGTGTGAAGCCCTTTTTGCCAATTAGAGGTGATGATAATACGACCTTGCGGTTGTTCAAAACTAATTGGCTAACTAACGACATTAAAATTCAATTTTATAAATGTGTACCAGATTTGGAACGGTTTTTGGTCCACATTAGTGCAGGTTAGCGATGAGCCGCTTCAGTATGGTTTAAAAAAGCTTCCCAAGATGCGGCTACTGTCCATGATTTCCATAATTTCGGGGCTTATTATATATTGCGGTAATAAAATAGATTTGTTGTTTGTTTCTTTTTTTGCTCAAAATTATCATAATTGTATTGCGTTGTTTCATGTGTGTGTGCAGTCAATGCAAAGCGACAGATGAGTTTTCGCATTGTGAATGGAACGGAAGCAACTATAGTGAGCTACCCGTACGTTGTGTCTATTCAGAGATGGACACCAAGGCTGAAGCAGCACATCTGCGGTGGAACACTCATCAGTGAACGTTGGGTTCTAACAGCGGCTCATTGTGCTGAGTAAGGCCACTCGTAATGCTGGCTTTGTAGATATTCTTAAACATTTCTATTATCTATTTTCCTCCCAGCAAGATCACTCCTACTACGGTAATGGTGCGCGCAAACTCAACGTTCTTCAATCGAGGTGGAAAGCTGCATCGTGTCGAGAAGGTAATAAAGCATGAGCTTTTCTCGTACGCTAAGGGTGATTATGATTTTGGGCTGCTGAAGCTGAAGCAGAGGTATCGGCGTGGAACGTTTGTAAAGCTTCCCACGCAAAGGCGACGCTTTCCGCCGGCCGAACGGTGTACGGCTATGGGTTGGGGTCAAACACTGGGCTCGGAGCCGAGGGAGCAGTTACGGCAGGTTGTGTTACCGATCGTGTCGCAGAAGGTGTGCCGGAAGGCGTATGAAGGAACGGACGAGATTACGCCGCGGATGCTTTGCGCAGGCTATGCGGAAGGGATGCGTGATGCGTGTGATGTAAGTAGTGGGAGAGGAATTTTAAAGCATAATGCCCTTGAAAAATGCATCGTTTTGATTGGTAGGGAGATTCTGGAGGACCTTTGATTTGCCGGGGCCTACAAGCTGGAGTCATTTCGTGGGCAATAGGGTGTGCTCAGTCGAACAAATATGGAGTTTATAGCAGCATTGCGGAGGGTCGCGAGTGGATACGAAACCATACTGGTGTTTAGTGGTGTTTATAATAGCATAAATAGAAATAAAAAGTATTTTTGTTTGAATCAGTTATCTTTTTGTGGATTCAAAACATCAAGCAAAACTTCACAAAACTTTCGTGAACGTTTCAACGCTAACTGTGATTTCAGTTTACCGCCTGATACCGCTAACTGATTTTAACCGCCTAACAGTATGCAATCTGATGTACACATTGCAAATTCAAATTCAAACGAAAAACGTGTTTCATGCAAAATCTAATTTACATAAAACCATACAAATAAATGTGAATCTTCACCAACGCAAACAGCTAATGTGAGAAACGGTAAAACTTGAGCGACTGTAATTAGTAAAACTTTTGCTAACTCCCAAGAGCAGCTGGAAGCGTGCGCTTTTCTACACACCCAAAGCGCAAAGTGCGAAGCACAGAATTTCTAAAGAACATGCAAAACTGCCCCAAGGGGGCAAAAGACAACAAAGTAAAGAAGGTGGCTACAGAATTACAACTTTTGCTGGTAATGTTTTCCCCCATGTTGTTAAGCTGGCTCGAGGGCAACTAAACACAGACAAACCGTTCTGCCACGGTTTGTCCGACTCGGGGTGGCAAATAGCTAATTTCATTAATTAATTTCGCACCGCCGTGCCGTTGCAAAAGTCAAACGGTTTTGTGGTGTAATTTTTATTAATTGAGTGCTTTTTTCGAAAAATTCTAGGTAATGTTTTGCTGCTCGCTTTTTAGGTACGCGGTTCGCGGTAATGCGCTCGCTTGTACGAAATGGTTCACGTTTAGGTGCTCTAATTGAGAGGTTTCCTTTATTGGCAATGAAACCACTTCACCGCTATTTTGAATGCAGTTCGGTATAAAACGACACAAATAACAGAGACTGAAATAGTTCGTAGCAAAATGGTAGAATTTGAGACTAGATTTCCATCTACGATAGGCCACAAAAGAGCTTGTGTACGTGTGCGAGAGAGTTTACGGTTGCGCCCCTGGGACAGAAATGTTCAGTGAATATTTAAAGATACCGGCACAATCTCCTGGTACTGGACGAACGGTTTGGGTACTGCTTTCGGAAAAGCCCCCGTAGGGAGTTTATAAATGCATATACAAACGAATTCCGTTCCGTTCGATTGTGTCCGGAAGGTTGCAAGCGTACACGTGATATTGAAACAAGCACACTCCACTCAGTGGTTTTGTAGAGCTTGCAGCACGATACACCATTATCGATGTTCGAAGTAGCCTGCTGTATCAATGTTGCCAACCTCAAACAAGTGGTGGCCACTTGTACAGAAAGGGAGGAAAAATTAATCTCCTCCGAATTGCATCAGAATCAACATGACGTACAACAGCTTATCGTAAAAAAAAACAAAAATGCAGACTCCATTTGAACTGCCATGTTTTGGGTTGTTTCGGTTTTTTTTAAGGGAAGTAGGCAAATGTGGGCTTGCAGTGATTGTGCACTGAATTTAAGCTTCCGAGCAATTTGAAACAATTTATGCACCATCGAATCATCAAAGGAAGCAATCGGAGTGTAAAACTTTTGCCTAAATTTGAACCCAAATCCCAATAGGTCTCTACAAATTTCAGGTGCTTATCGAAAGGTAATAAACTGCTGTTCAAAGAGTGCCAATGGGACCACCATGTAACCACTTCGGTCATCACGTACCGGCAGTTTAGAAACGCCCAAGCTTGATAAAGTTTTAATGGCCATATTGCTTACTTTCGAAGAATTACGCTGGCTCGAGAATTGTTCTTTACTGTTTACTGAGTGAGCCCTGCTCGCTACATATTGGAAGGGAGCAGCTAGCTTAATATTCATACTTTTATGGGACAAAGTTTTGTAAATTGTGATACACGTTCTAAACGAGACATCATTCGAATTTTGAGTGAGTTTTTCGGTAGACACAAACGTTCGCTTGAATGGTTTTTAATATAATTGATTTGTTTTCCTTTATCAAATGAATTCGTTAATGAATGTAGAATGTGATCGAAAAATGCCTGAATGTATGCAATTTACACGACATTGATGTTTTTTAATTACGATTTAATCATCAGAAAGTCACCATTTACTTCTTTAGAATTATTTCTGTACTATTCAATGTCAGTTTAGGTTTGATTTGCTTTCATAAAATAGATACTTTAGCAGCAATTAAGGGTTGTAGTGTAACTTCACCTCATTAACCTCCTGTCAATAAAGGTGTAGAGCAGTAGATGAAAAGGAAACGTTTTCCGAGCATTGTGTGTGTGTGCTGATGACAAAGACTTTCGTGGTGTAAATGACAGAGCAATTAGGAGAAAAAGGCTCGTTAAGGCATCATTTGCGGTGAAGCAACTTTGCTAGCTAGCTCTCCTATCTTTAATTCAGTCACTAAAAGTATGTCTTTAGAAAGGTTATCACTTGCTTTTCAAAGCTTTAAAAAGACCAATTACTACAAGTAACATCGTGTTGGGAACTCCTGGGAACAAATTCAACCAGACAGAACACTTTAAATGGTCAGAAAACTCTCACCGTAAGTTGTATGCTGTGTTTCCTTTTTATAAATACCATGAAAATCAATCAACTGTCATTCGGTAGTCGTTATTCGTGAACGGTACTGACATTGCGAACGGAAGAAACCCGAAATCACTTGCAGTAAATACTCAAAAGCTGTCGTTTTTGTGTGTGTTTTTTTTTTACTCTCAGAAACACAGTGCCGTGCTGCCCTACATTTATGAGGCAACCTAAAGAGGAAAACAATACGCTTTGTAAAGCTTTTTTCTGTCAAGAACATGAAAAAATCGTCTACAAAAACGCAAAAGCTTCGACAGCTCACTGCTTAGTATGATTTCCTGCTCGTCAATCAAATGAAAAATGCTAATTTCAGTTTTCCACCCATCGACCATCACCGTGATGATGGGTTGAAGAGGATGGTGGATGAATGGCAAACGGGGCAACTCTAGTGCAGATCGCAGAGGTGGTAAGAACAAAGCAATAACAGCGTTTGGTTGCCCTTTCTGCGTCAACTCTGCCATTGGGCAAATTTTCACGCGTTTTCACAGAGCGATGAAAAACAAACTTCTTGTATTTGTACGAAAGTGAGCTCGTTTTTCCTCCTGTGTGAACTTTTTTCTACATCAACTTTGTTACTTTTGATGAGTAAGCTGAGGAGAGGGGCATTTGCTTTGGCGTTCAGTAAATAGTTTTCCAAGAAAAAAGGAATATTCAGGTAAAGCTGAAAGCCATACGACATACAATTATTGTTCTATGTGTAGATTGATGATTTAATTTACAAAGGATGGGGAAAACAACCTTCTTTTTAATCGTTCCATTGCAAATACATCGGTCCTCTTGTTGCAATTCAATCGTACTAGAACAAAAAAAAGGAAATCAAACATAAATGCCTCAAACAAACCTTTGTTATGATAGATACTCCATAGTTCAACCAATTTAATAATTTATTCCATTCATTCTATGCAATGACTCCATTTCCACTCAATAGGCCCAACAAATCGTTCGTTGAATTGATGTAAAACAAATCTTCCCTTTCGTCCATCGTCGCATGAAAAGATCGCAACGATGAAAGAGCTAGAACAAGAAGGAAACGTAAGCATAGTTGGGGCGGTGGTGAGTTGTGTCAGTGTTGATTGAGTTTTTTTCCGCAACTTCAGTGCCAGTTGCAGATAGTATCTCGGAGCTCGGGGTTAGTCCCACCAGACGCAAATAGAATGGGTTGCTGAATGTTAAACATGAACTAAAAGCCACAACCCTTTCGGTTTCGGTTGTTTTTACGCTGCAAAACATCACGCAAAACTTTCTGTCTCGATGGAGCATAAATGTGAACGAGGGTGATGTGAAAGGGAAAACGCTGAACGATGGTTTATCTGAATATTATCGAAGTAAAACAGCACCCGCAATACAAATAAACTGAAAGCTGAGAAAAAGAAGAAAAAAGGAAAGCTCACAACAGCTGTACTCTTGCCAGTTTGAAAGGACATTACCGAACCACAAAACCTCGCTTTTTAAACAATCGAATGCTCTTCCCAGAACAAAAGCAGCAACGTTAGTTAGTTTAGGATGCCTGAACACGTCACGCCAAGTTTTACCCACAAACAGACTTTTAAAATTCAATCCCCGCAAGTCGATTCACATTAAAATTTTACTTAGTTTAGTTTTATCCTCCAGCCGGTGGAGTTTTTGTGGAGTGTGCTTTTTCAAGGTTTCTGTTTTTATTTTATTTCCATTCGCTTTGGAATCCTGTCAGTTGAATTTCCTGCTTACCATGACGATCGAGGGTGATGGTCGATCAATGAGCAGACTTTGTCCGCCCACTACAAAAGTTAAACCCTCTCGTGGGGGTTTTCTCCCGTTCCCTGGAGCTTTTGCCGGTGCTCTGGGACGTAATGAATTATTTAATTTCATTTCTTTGCCTTGCGTTTGACTTGCTGCTTTTGCCGACGAGTTTGGCTTTGTTAACTGGCTTCGACAATGGTTGTTGTTGTGATGGATTAGTTTTGCTGCTGTTAGTTGGCTTTCTTTTTTTTTATCGGGGAGCATATTAAGAAACAATAAAAAAATAAAGGAGAATGAAGAAGTACAACACACGAGGGAGAATTATAAAAGGAATCTGTTAAAGTGTATTTTTGTTTGTCTGGAAGTAATACAATGAAATACTGCATCCGTTGTAATTGCATACTTTCAGGCGTTTATTTTTCTTCACGAAATAAGTTACATGTTTTACCAAAATTTGAGCAGATGTATTGTGCGAATAGAAGTTGATGTTTCATGTGTTATTCAGCAGCTTTTGATATGTTCGATGCAGAGTGTAAATCGGGTAAAGCAAGGTTGAAGAGTAAAGAAACTAAAATTGCTGCAATCTACACAATAATGTGCTATTATGTTGGAAATTTCATTACGTGGTGTAAATATGTAAATGGGATGCAATTGTTTTTTTCGATCCTTTAATCTCGACCTAACCGGCATCTGTTTTATTGAATCAAATGCATAGTTTTTCACATTTTGTAGTGTAGACATCATTTGCAAATATATTCAGTCGTTTCATGTTGGAAAAGTTCAGTAGCATGATTATGGATTTGTTTCTTAAAACCACCAACAAAATGAACTCAACAGAAATGTGATTAACTTTGCTGATGTGTTATCAAATTCAACGCTCATTGTATTTCATTGTAATGAGCAACATTGCACCATTTGCCGGGTAATTTTCCTGACTGTTATTAAAGTTGATATAACCCACCAGCACCACGATTACGGTGATAACTACGCTTTAATACTTTCCCAATTGAAATCTATCAATTTAAAGCGAAGTTTTGTGTGGCTTTGCCCTACCTTTTTAAACCATCATGGCACCATCACGTTCCATCTTGTTCCTTTATTCTTTTTGGTTCAATCACTTCCGCTTCTCGATCGGTAAGGCTAGTCACGTTCTTTCCGAGATGTGTGAAAACATCTGCAAAGCTCCTTGGCAACAACAGCAATCGTGCGCGCCCTGGGAAACGTTATCCTTGAGGAAAGCATTATATTGCAGCTCGCGTTGACACCGGGGTGGCCACTTTCTTCCAACTATCGGGGAAAAATGGAACAGCGTGGGACGAGGTTTTTCGCGAGTGCGGTGCTCCACATTTAAGTTTCGCGCTGCTTTGGTAAAACCCATACCCGGAAGGTTTAGAAATCTATTTGTTGCTGTGTAGGAAACGTGTAAGTAGCTGCGGGACGTTTGGAATAGGGGGAACATTTTATCACTAGCTGTATTTTCAATGTTTTTTCCTGTTGTTCAAATCGAAGCACCGTTGAGTGGGGAAAGGTAACACCATCGTTGAGTGATCCAGCAACGGCAAACAATTGATACTCGGGTGATGGTGCGTTGATGAATGTGATGGTTTCCTTGGGCATGTTTTTTTTTTCGAAACGAGGCGATAGGTTTGTGAAGTACCGGGCTGCTCCATGAGGCCGTAATAGAGAAGCATTTTTATTTTGTAATTTACAATAAAGCACACAAACAGTGGAAAATGGTCAAGAGGGAAATTATTTAAATGTACTTAATTTCAAATTGGAGGAAGGGAATGGTTACCAACAAATTCGAAGCCGGCCTAAAAAAAGATAAATATACTGATGCGCTGATTCGTACCGTGATGGTATTTTATTATTGACGAGCGAATCAAAGAACGTATTGTTTCATTACGTTCCATCCCTTTTCGAGCAAATCAGGTTCAAATAAGATTGTACATATTTTATGCCCCTCTCTCCCTCCCCGTACCGTCAATCCATCATCGTTCATCTTTGTTTATCCATCTAAAAAGAAATGCATCCCATTCCAATGCTTTACTTTAAAAATTCAGCAAATTTTGCAAAACAAAAACGGCATTGTACCGAAAATAAATCCGGCACTCCCCGGTGGCCATCACGCACGCATGATATCGTGTTACGGCAACATACCAAACCTCGCTACCGTACCGGTGACATGTGTGTAAGTTCCCATCATAGCCCCAAGGCTTATCGCAATGTGCGAGCAGTTCATACGGAGAAGGGATGCGGGATGGATGTTAAAAATAATTTCAATGGTTTTTGTTTTCGAAAATGAAGCAAGACAACACGTGCGCTTTGTGCGGAGGAATGCTTAAGGGCGTTCTCTTTTTTTTTCGATAAAATCACGTGTAGGATTTGGTTCAATTTGCGTTGGAATACACAGTACGTTTCGAGGTAAAGATTTATTGTTTTACTTTTTGAAGGTGGGCAAGTGAAAAGAAATAGGAATTTCAGTAAGTGTAAGCAATAAACCATTATTTTGTACTATCATCTTAAAAAATGTGCTAAATTTGTTTGCATAAAAAAGCAATTTACATGCTACCTTACAAAGAAACGGATAAAAGGGCTTCATGTAATTGATAAGTAAGTACAAACCTGGCGCTTCTTGCTTTCTTCTGCCATCTTATAAAATGCAAATTAAATTCTCACCAACACCGGAGGCATCTAATCCATTTTAGGGTTGATACAAAACAAGTAAAACTTCGCTTTTTATGCACGCATTTTGACAAATTTCTTTCCACGAAACCATCCTATTTGCATCGAGGTAAAAAAATACATTCAACTAAAAAAAATGCCACGATGTGTCATCTCATGCTGGAGAAGCTAAATAAAAAACGACAGCACCATGCATGCGAAATGGAACGAGAGTTTCATAATTTTATTAACTGTTTCGAGCACTTTTTCTGCTCCGACTCGCTTTCTTTGTTGTTATTTTGGTTCGGTTTTTAATACAAAGATGAGTGTCTCTCGGCTACGTTACGACAGCGGTTAGTGTGTCGCACTCGAGTGTAGGAAATGGAGTAAAATGCCACACGCGTGCCGCAAAGAGAGACGAGTGTGTCGTAAATGAGTCAAAATTAAATTACTTTTTTACGTTTGCTGCATGCAAGAGCATTGAAAGTTTTGTGAGTAACGGTGACACGATAGCGATCATGTCGCTGCTTGAGTGTGCAACTTTCGTGACGCTCGAAAACCGGAAAACGTTCGAACGTAAAATTTGAAGATAAAAAGTCGAATGAAAGCATTTAATCGCATTCATTTATGTTTGCGCATTTTAAACACACCTTTGCGCAAAACGATTTTTGCATAGAACATCAATGCTAATCATTGTAAACGCCACCCCGCCGCCGATAATGAAATTCAGTACGCAAATTAGCGTTTTTATGTTTTCGATCCAAACAATGCTTCCCGATGCGGCACCGATTTGTGTCCGCGTCAAAACATTGGTTTATTATCATAATTTTATCGATATTTTTGCTAATGAGAAAATGTCATTCTAATTTAATACTGGCGACATGTCCATTCAGCAATGGTTTTTGTAAAAACGTGCACTGCATCGGCTAACAAACTGTCGGCTAATGTCGTTTTGCTAAATTAACGCGCAATACCCTCCCACCTGCAACATATCACCCTGGGTAGAGAACAATGGAAAACGCACACACACACACACACAGACAAAAGGAGATTATTGTTCGCAACACATTATTGTTCGATAAACCCAACGCCTCACAACCATCAGTTGGTGCTGATACGGCGTAAAATATTATGTGCTGCCGTAAACACCTAACGTTCCTGGATCAATACGGAACGATGCGCATTAGAGCTCTCAGCACCATCATTGGCGAAAGATCAAAAAGTGTGTGTGCTGGTGGGTAATGCTGACAGCTTACAAGCATATTGGTTTCGCGTGGTTAGATAGTAAAGTTGACAGCATGAAAGCTGACTAGATAATGTTTGGTGGTTTTTGATATTAATTGAACCTTTCGCGCTGGTAAGCCTGCTAATTTGTTTGCTCACCCGTGTATTCGGCAAATGTAAAGGTGGCTTAAGCTTCCAGGAAATCGGTAAAAAAAAAACAGATTTTGAACAGAACAGATCGGTAGAAAAACAGGGAAAATTGATATTAATTACAGTTTCTTAGTAAAAATGAAACAAGTATCATGTTCAAAAGTGCATTAAATTAGCCTCGTAATACATTTATTTCCAGGTAATTAGATCTTTCAGATGCATTTTAGATCAAATATCATACATAACATAATCACACTGTAACGAATTAAATTGTATCCCATCAGTTCTTCTCAACATACTGGCTAAACAGGGCAGTAAAAGCAATCGCTACTTATTTGCACATAAAAAAAGGTGCTAGAATCGATCGATTTTAAGCGCTGAAGCAACAGCGTGCATCGTTGGTGCCCCTAGTATTTGCATAGCGTTTTGCATTTTAAACCATTTTTCCAGGTGAGATTGGTATGCATGAATAAAAGCAGGGGAGGGGGGGGGGGGGGAAGGTGGCAAAAAAACAAACACTCTAGCGACACTCTAGCTGGATGAGTAAACATAAATAAAGCGTGTAGGATAGCAAAATTGGATAC
>KB696761.1:0-13227 GCA_000349165.1 Anopheles christyi | reverse complement strand
ATATAGGAATCGGGATCCCGCCCGTAAGGCGAAAGCTCTCAAACGGCGCCGAGAGAAGGCTTGAGAAGAGCGGGATCAATAGGAGCAAATAATAGGCAGATGAATGTTTTGAATGTTTGGAATGTTTACTTGTGATACGGGTGGAAATAATGTGTGTGTGTGTGTGTGTGTCAGTGTGTGGATGTATGTATGTATGTGTGTGTGCGTATGTTTGGTGGCCTGTGTCTGTGGAAATAGATAAGCGCAAACGAAAAGACACGGAGAAGAGACGGAAGCTCATAACATCCGGTTCGTAATAGGCTAAACACAAAAACATGTTGTTGATTAATTGTAATTCTTTTTCTAGCAAGCAGCTTTTTCCGTATCGCTGCCCTCATAAGGATTTCTCATCATGATTTTTTCTTCGTCACGCATCGTAAATCTTATCTTCAAACTGATCATCATCAAACTTATACGTGTAATTGTTGATGTTTTGTTTTATTGCAGATAAAAAGTATAGAAACTATTTTAAGTTAGAAAATTACCATTGCCTGCCGTAAGGCTAATGCAGCTCATTTACACAACTCATACTGTACTGTAAGAAAAAAGACACAAAAAGAAACATTCAGCTCATTCCTAGAAAGCCGACACACATAACAGTTTCTTTTTTTGTAAACCGTTTTGCTTGCATCGGATTTCCAAACTCACACCGACATAAGTTAAAAGACGTAAATCGCGTAATTGATAGGTGAAGCAGCTGGTCAATAAGCATTAAACAAATAATGATGAATTCATAACCAAAACGCAAATAATGACGCATACAATAATAAATGAAAAAAAAAATATTTTTACTAAGCACTAAAAAGCGAGTAATTACTATGAAAACATTACCAATAACGATCACCACGCAAATGTGTATTGCCTGAATGTGTGGTTGTGTAGATTTGCATTCCGACAAAGAAATTAGTATCGCTCGACATGATGACGATGATGATGAACCTTATTAGACCTTTCGCGTAGGGGTGGATAGGTTTTCACCACCCAATTATTGCTCTCCGTCTCAACTGTTGACGTTCGGTGTCAGAACGGTCGCAACTATTACTGCTAACTACCACGGCTTCCCTCTAATGTGGAGGCAATATTGCTTTAAGATGCAATTATATGTCTCTTCTCCCGACTTGCTGAACTTTCTCGAGACCGCACCAACCACAGCAGTTAATCGTCCGCTCGTTTGTTACATGCGCACGAGAAACAAATGTCTATTTAGAATCTAATCACGGCAGTTAAGATGATCGAGGCATCCGTGTGTCTGGAAGGAGCTGCTGTGCACCCAATGTGCAGGAAGTGGGTGAGAAGATAAAAACAAAATTGGATGTTAATATACGCACCTTCTTTTGTTTTTGTTCCCGCGCACCAACGACTTGTTTTGCGAAGCAGCGTGTTTCGTTTCCGCGTTTGCGCAAATGTTCGCGCCCGCTGGTACTTGGTGGCGTTGCGCTACAGTGTACGCGGTCACCGGAGCGTGCATCTGATTAACCTAAAATTAATGATAACACACACCCAATACACTACGGTGCGGAAATTGCGGAAAATCATTGGGTACTGTTGTGCCGTGGTGTGGCCAGAAACCTCTTAGCGCCAACTGTTTGCAATGAGACAAACTTTTGTATAATATTACGGAACACAGAAAAAATAAATTATTATTTTTATAGAAGTAATCGCCTATAAAAAAATTAAATTCAAATACTTACAGAAAGCAAAGCTTCTCGATTGTGCTCTTCCAAACAAGAAACTATTTTTTCAGACCAAATACGGATGATAACACCTTTTGTCTGCCAATTTTTATCATTCCGTAACTGCATCTTCCTCAATCATAGGCTTCCGCATGTTACCTGTGAGCCGGGTTCAACTCCGATCGTTCAAAAGCTCCTCCATCACAGTGTTCTCCATTAGCACAAATGGTCAGACAGAGGTACTTCCGTTTCTCACAGTATTAACCGCTAAGTAATGTTGCGTGCCTCCCTGCCTACTGCTGTACCACGTGCTCGGGTCATTTTGACGGACTTCGCTCATTGCGTGAATGAATGAAGTGTGCATCAGCCAAGCCAAGAGTTTCATTTCAGCTACTTGCCCCCTCGAGTAATGACACGCAATTATGAATCAAACAGGCATTGCGTAATCGATCTGCGGTGGTGAGCAATCTTGCCACATAGTTTCGGGAGAGGGGATATCTAAGCGCCACACAATTCAAACCTACCCTTTCCGTTGTTGATCATCTTCACGTCGATCAAGCGACCTTACTCGTCAACCGTGCAGCACACTAAAACGCAGGAAAACTACACCCAACAACAGTGGTAAGTAAATGGGAATGTATGTTTAACAAACGCACTGTTTGCCAGCCACTTCGGTTGCTCCTTCTTCAGTTTAGTCCCTGGCAGTGCAACATAAGCAATGAACTGGTGCAAACCGTTTGGCAACCCACAGAGATCATACACACACACACACACACCTCCGGCATCTTTCTTAGACGATCAATGGTCCAGCGGTGGTCACCTCTTTCACCGACCCCGTACACGTTATAAATATGGAGTCTTGGCCAGTGGTTGTTGCAACCTTCCTCCACCTCTGGCATGTGTCTCTCTCGCGCGTACTTCGCTAGCCATTTTTCTCACCACCATATGTTCCAGAAGCTCTCTTTCTGCAAACCTAGCTGAAGTGAAGTTGTAGGTCCCATCACAAAACAAGAAGTGAGCAGAGAAGTAGGGGTTGCCGAAGAAATTTGAATACCAAGCCTTTTGAACTCCAAACGGCCTTTTTCTCGCTGGGTGCGCGGTCGCACTAGTAGGAAAAACATTTCGGTCGCGATAGGAAGCAAAACATTGGCTGCTGCTACTGCTGGTGGTGCTGCCCCTACGAAGCTCTCTTGTGTGCGCGTTCAAGTGTGAGCATAGAAGAAAAAAGGTACCATTGTTAAGGTATTGTGATTAGTGCAAGCTTAGGGCAGTCACGCAAACCCCAAAAAAAAAGATGCTGCTGCGTATGGGAAAAGGTGCGCGTTTTCGACACAAGTTAAACGGAGTTAATTGAGAGCTGAACGTTCCGTGTACCGTGGAAACTGTTTCATGGTCGGTGTTTGGTTTTGAAATTTAAACTTTTCCTCATGTTCATTTGAAAGCGATTGGTGGCTTGGTGGTCCAGTACTAGCAAAGGGGAAAGACCAGTATATTAGTGCAATGTCATGAGGTGGATGGCGAAATGCTTTGTGCGTACTGTTTTAATTAATTTCATTAGAGAAGGGAGAAAGAAATGACTCATACCTTTGATTCTAATGCGTGACAAGCATTTTATACAAACAAACAAACCCATTTTCTTGTACTTCCTTACTTTGCCTCTAGCGCAAGCTCAAAGTTCAGAGTGTATTATAATTCTAATTTAAGACTTAAAACCCCCAGTACCCGAGAACCGTTATGAATCGGTGGCGGTGGTGTATGTCTACAATACATGCATAAGTGCAACGTGTAGATTAGCTCGGGGTAAGTGAACGCAAGGAAAAAGTGCATCTCCAACCCAACAAGGGGTGGGAGTGTAGAAGAAAAAAATCGCTTCCATTCTATTTTTGCGCCCTACTGCAGCAGCAGTTCTGCATGTGCACCACACATTATCAGCTACATGCTTTGTTTCCTACTTGCCCAGAACGCAACGGACAGCCCAGCAGATCCAGTGGAGTAGGAGAAGAAGAAGGGACAATCTCGAAGTCAAAGTTGCAATAGGGCGCACCGAGTGCACAGTGAATAAGTGGCTCACAACAGCACAGTACTACAAAGCCGACGATAGGAACGGGAAGGGCAATCATCATCCGCCTGACTACAGTGCGCCTAGAAGCGAGTTCACGCTCGCACCACTCTCACTTCCGTCTTCCGAAACGCAACCGATACACAAACGCAGTGCAGCCCAGAGAATTGCAAGTGTTATATATCGGTTCATCCCTGTTGCAGGCAGCTTCAGTTGCAATCTCGTACTGTAGCCATCCGGTAGTGCCTTAGTCTTGCATTTACAGTCAAAACGGTGGGTTTTGCTTGTAGCAATAAGAACTACAAAACAAAACAGTGTAATTTGTGTTATTATTATTGCTGGATGCGCGGAATGGGGAAGAATCAGCTGTGTAACAGCGTTCCTACCAATATGCCATCACCAGAGCAGCACGCCACAAGTGTAACGCGGTGTGCTTTTGCGCAGACAAACACGTGCCTGACTTCCCCTGTGTTTGCGCCAACTGTCAGAGAAATTCCGTTGCCAAGGGCAACCCATCATCGATGCGGTTGCGTGCGCTCTCTGTCAAAACACACCGTCGTCCAGTGGTTGTGGGATTGCGCTTTCTCATTTACTTCTGCCAGAGAACGGATGCGTCAGCAGCAGTGGTGTGTTGTGGTTTTCCAATAGGGAAATGTATCACCAAATCGTCTTTGAAAGGATTCTGCGTCACCAGAGTGTGTTTGTGTATGTCTTGTGTCTCATTTGAATACCGGTGGACGTGGGTGTGACGTGGTTATACGCATCATGGACGCATTGCAAACAAACACGTGGTACCGTGGGAGAGTGCGTGCGCAAGAAGCTGCAAGTTGATGGGAAGAGTTCCAGTGATATAGTTAAATAGTTTTAACCCAATCACATCTTAAGTATGGCATGCAACCCTTTTTCAATTGCATGTCACATGCATGTGTAGCCCTGTTCTTGCGTGTCTTTGTTCGATTGAAAGTGCGATGCGATTGATTGTTAGAAGTTATGCAAATTTAGTTGCGTGGCGATGATGAGGAGAAGTCACCAAAGCTACCGGGCCTCACCATGCCCCGATGCCGCCGTTCACATGGGTTCGATGTACACACCAAGAAGTGCTGTGCACGATAAATAGATTCTGTCAGTCTAAGCATGACGAGCGAATGTTCTGCAACTCGACACTATCGGTACGATAGCCTGCAGGAGTTACAGAACGTTCTGAGTGCGCGCTTCGTATAGCGTTGATAAAGACATAGCTGGAATAAACTCTCCATTAGCTAACAGTGAAGTGTGCTTGGAGTGCAACTGGATTGCCAGACAGTGTGTACAAATCTATTATATAGAAATAATAATTATTTGTAGACAATTTGCTGTAAGAGTTAATAGTATTTCGGTGTTACATCATGGCAAAATATTCCAGAGCGTCTTTGAAGAAATAAAACTCGAAAATTAGTGCTCTCCTGTAATCGCCCTTTAATCCCATATTACGGATCCTTCATAGAGCGTCACATACTTAACGTCCCATTTAAAGCACATCGTACGATCGTAAAATGATCGCCTGTGTTATTCTAATACAGGAAATACGCTTGTTTTCACTTACTTTGCAGCCGACGACCAACGACCCCGTGGTGCCGCATCGACCTAAGCTGAACCTTTAATGCGCTGACTGTGCTGTGCTCGCGTGTTCTTGCGCACAAAGTTCGAGAAACAGAAACGCCCCAACAAACCGGAAAATCAGTGACAACCAACGGCTACGAATTCCCCTTGTAGGACCCGTGAAGCAACAAAAGTAAGTTTTTGAATATTTAATATATCATAACACAAAACATCCACCGCTCGGATTACTCCAAGTCAATCAGCGGGGTCAGGAAAAAACACCCGCCCAGGAATGAAACGATAAAATGTAACTTCTTTGCATCGTTACTGCTTATTAAAATGTGCCACCATTGGGTGGTACCAGCTCCACCAAATGATAGCTCGCCACGATGACGAAAGACGTCCGGATGTATTGTGTCATAGAGCAACCTTTGATCCATGAGAGTGGTTTTCGCGTGTGCGCGCACGCTCGCTCGCCACCGTTGACGGTTGACACGAAATGTGTGACCAGAAGTAATAGAAGTACAGAAACCGGTACCGGTAAACTAGTGGTGCAGTCGAGGGAACACCTTTGGAGTGCATTTTCTCGATGACCACTCGAACCGGCTCAGGTTCACAAGCAATTGGCAAAATATCAACAACACTCGATTACCTCACACCAGCAGCAGCAGCGGCACGGGAGTTAGGCGCGCAAATAGAAGTGCTTCGAGAACACGGCGCGCACTCTTGTCGCGAGTTTAATATGTGACTATAATATAATAATAATATGTGACCGTGTGTATGTGTCTTGTTGACGTTCGACCTGTAGATGCTGATCTCTAAGTGTGCACGCGACTTGCCATGTGTACACTCGATCTTCAAACTGCTTTAATTTTGCACTCGATCTCAATCCAGGCGGATCGAGGGGCGCTACGTTGTAGTAGAATCAATCAAGAATCAAGGGACAATGGGAGCAATGACAGACGCTGGCGGCGGTCATCTTGTGACAACATTGCATCTAGTTGCATCGAACTGCAGCTGCATCGCGCGTACGAGACTCGCCCGGTCTACTCTTGACGCGCTTTGCGCGCCCACACTCGTCGCGCGTCGTCGTCTCAGGCACACATCGATGCATTTTTCATTAACCAGTTTGCCTTTAGATGCGACGGGGTGGATGCAAGTTTGTGTTGCTGCCACTTTCATTGCGATCGCAACCTAGACTTCCTGTGTATATATTTCTAACTTCCAGATCATTAAAAAGCAATTCATCTTTTGTGGTAAGGGTTTTTTTTGTTTTTGTTGAAAGAATAAAACTCGGAACCTTTGCCCCAACTGGTTGAGTTTAAATTTCCTGATATTTGGTTTCACTCGTAAAACAAACAAAAAACCTAACCCTTGTTAACACTTTGTTAAAAGATAAGATACAACTTCCGGTAAAAATGAAGTGACGTTAAAATGGCCAGTGATAAGCCAGAACGGAACAACCAACGGAAGTAGTACTATTGGGATTTGTAGGTCATCTTAAAATTGTTTGGATTTCTGACACTCAACTTAAAACAACGCAGCAATTGTGTTTAATAGAAAGATCGTAAAACTATTAATACGAGTCATACATGTTTAAAGGATAGGATCGATTTAAAATGTATAGCCAAAATCGGAACGGAATCACCGCGCGCACTGATGCGTGAAACTGGTTGGCCAGTTCGTTTAAATCGCCCCACGAGTACTTCCCTTTCCACGTCATTCTATCCAAATTGACGCAATATGGCCAGTAACTTACAAGTAAGTGATAAAATTTACGCTTTGGTAATGCACCATCAGAAACGCATGAACGCCTTTTATCTTTCTCTGTCGAATCATTATGCAAAGTGTTTTATGGGAATAGCTTCCTTTACACACCTTTACACGGCAAAAAGAAAGCGATTGTCTCTGCAACATCTCTCGCATTTCACTCGATCTTCGTTCAATCACGGTCACACACTCATTTCCGATTGACGTTAATTGTGGTAAAACAGTGAATTTGCATGATTTGCACACTGCTTGCCGTCGTCTGGCGTGTGATTCATCAGAAACCCGTCCCTCCCGCCCTATACACGTGACGATCATCATCCCGGTCGAGTGTCTCTCGTTCCAAAGTTACACAAGACGACCGGCCATGATCCTAGAGGTCAGAATGTGTCCTTCACTAATACATCCTGTTCATGGTGGACTTTTCTGTTTCATTAAGTTCCCGGTACGCAATTTTTATCCCAACAATACTGTCGGTCCGTGTGTGTGTGTCTGTATGCTTCAGTTTTCTCAAGGTCACCTACTTTCCGATTTCAAAATCCCAATGCCACAGAGAGTGAATGAACTTTTTCATCGGGGAAGCAAAGCCATCATCTCAACATCATCAACCCTTCGGAATGCACTTCGCAATCGTGTACGATCCCCATCAACCTTCTTTTCTTCCTATCCCATTCCCATTTCGAGATGCAATTTAGTCTGTGAATGGGTGGGGGGCTTCATACCCACGCAATTTTTTGTTTTTTTATGTGCAGCAACGCGCGTCTGATGCATCGGTAGGTGCATCGTACTTTACGCATCATGTACAAAAACTACCACCAACCATAACACCTTCGTATATGCATACGCACAAACACACAGGCACAGTATAGCGAGAATATCGTATATCGACGATCGGGTAGCCGAGCCGATCGGTACACGGAGCAACAAAAACAAACAGCAAAAAACCCTCCAACAGGTGAGCTCAGAACTTTTATATAGCGGCTTCATCGATCAGCACTTCTCGCTAGTTGCCGAGACACGTTCGCAGGCGACGGAAGCTTCTCTGAGTGTGGTGTTGTGTCCGCTCTGATCTTGTATCTAGTGTGTGATTGAATAAAGTGAGATAAATGTTAGTTTTGAAAGTGAATATCTTACATTGAACAGATTGGGAGTGTATTGTGGGTTTTTACTACACGCTACACAAATGAAACGGACTTGTGTGTGAACATATTTTGTATAAAAATGCGCATAACATGTGTAAAACATACACCCAAATCCATTAAGTGATGTCCGCAAATAGGTTAAGAGCTAAGCCCTCCTCTCCCTTCACTAGTTATCTGTGTGTTCCATGCACAAACGAAGAAAACTTAAAATTCATTCCCTCAGCGAGTTCTTGTGCACCTTCAGATATCGTTTACACTTTCCATACGCAACACATATACACCTTGGGAGAGGGCAGCGTAAGTTTCCCTTCCAATACGAAATCCAACCAACCAACAGCCGTACGGTCAAGGATTGCTGGTAACCAGAATTGGCAGGGCTCGTTTTTCCACAGCGAAAGGTGGACGCACTACCAAACCATCCATCCATACAGAGAGGAGAGTCAACGATCTCCTTTAAATAATTGTGCAACTGTGCAATTGTTTTGGTTCTGGGTGTGCGTTAAAATGTTGCTTTTAAATTTAGTGACCCAGTCTGCGACGACATTTGCAAACGGTGGCACTGAACTGGTCGAAAACGAAAAACGAAAAGTGAATGCACTTTGGAGTTACTGAGTGTGCAACAGGCGATTAAAAAACATGCATATCGTATTGTTTGCTGATATTCTGTACCAAATCTCACCAAAACGATCTTTACTCTTCAAACATCAGGGCGTATTGTTTGCTCCGATGTAAATCTAACATCACAAACGTTGCGATCCGGATCTCACACAAATTACTGCTCGATCCGTGTTTTCATCCTTCCCAGCTCTTATCAGCCCTACGACGAGACCCTCTGACGAAGATAGAACAATAAGTTGTTGCACCAATTAATGGCCAAACGGATTCCCGGGTGCAAATAGTACATCCCCACCTACGGAACACAAAACGGAACGCACCCTCTTTACGTAAGATTATCCGTTGGGAGTTTGACTACGATGCGCGATCAAGCGGGCAACGATAATTTGTACCGATCGTCAAGCTAATAATGAAGATGGGAAAGGATTTATTGCACACATGGCAGTGGGTGGTTGTGGCTTGGGGAGCGGCTTACGTCATGAGAACTTTGCTCGGTTTGATGTACTTTGCTGCAGATAACGATCGTGTAGGATGATCGACAGGCGGCCACAGTAGTTAGTTAATTGCGGGCATACATGACTCGTGGGTATTAACTATCATCAGGCAACGGGGGAAAGGGGTATGTGTGTGTGTGTGTGTATGTGTGTGTATGTGCGCTTGTGTGCAGTCTCAAGGCGCCCCAGCTCACGCAATGCAGTTAGGTTTCTCGTTAGGTTCAAGGGTGATTCGACGCTTCCGTCCATTAGCGGGACCGAGCATCGCATGGCAAATTAGCACCTAGCGCAAGAATCAGGTTTCGAAATGGAGGCTTGGCATCTCGCCCAAAACTAAAAAATACCAACCCCAAATTTTCGGAGGCCTTTGTTTGACTTGTAATGAGCATGTGCTGTATCATTAGATGGGTCCGTTTTGGAAAGGTCGATTGAACAATTGTTATGATCAAGACGATCAAGGGTTTTCTTTGTGTAGAGTGTAGTAAAGGGCTTCTGCATGAAAGAATACCAATACGTTTAAATACCATCAACAGTTCCATTACACTTAGCAAAATATTTTTCCCTGACCCCGAAGACATTTAAAATCCACCAAAATGAGTAAGTTGTTGTTTACCGTTTTTGGAAACCCATATCACGAGCTAATCGATTTAACACGCTTCGTTTTGTCTCGCTTTCACTTTTTCTTCCAGGGGTACCAACGATGCTATCCGACATAGAGGAGCTGCCCTCGGTACAGCTGGGTGACTACGTTCTCCGGTTTGAGCTGGAAGATCTGACGCCCTTCGGCAAGGAGGTGGCCAAAGATGAGCTGCGCGAAACGCCGGAAATTCGTGCCGCCGCCATCGAGGAGCTGCGAACACTGCTGAAAGGTATGCACACGGGGTAAAAGCTGCAATGATCGCTGCAGCTCAAAACACGTGCCATGGAATTGTGGATACCGCTTTGACCTTGGGGGGGCACCGCACCAAATGCGAGAAGGAGGTTCCCATCAATCAATTTGTAGCAAAACAAATTACCGCACCGAAGCTTAATTAAATCCGTCATCATCATCATCATCCTCATCATGAAGTTCATAAAGATCAAAAATCCCTCAGTCGGGATTCTGTACCTTTGTAGAAGCTATTTTCGATCCATGAGTTGGCAAAAAAAACAGTGTCGGATGTGCGTGGTTAGATGATAATTGAAACCATCTACAACTTAAATGTCCATTGAGATCACTCTTGTGCAATCAAACTCTTCAGAATTCTTTCGAAATGTTGTGACCATTTTAGTGTTGTGATCATAACAACAAACTTCAGAGTATTTAAATTTGTCATAAGTTCTCATAGGAAATTCTCGGTGGCGTTTTGCATGCTACTAAAATTCACAATTTTCCACCTGAGCGCTAAGATAGTCATAAAACAAGTTGCATCTTGCCGTTAAACTGGGAAGCGATCATTAGTCATGCATGGTGAGCAAAGTGGAGTTTTTTTCTCCATTTCCTTACAACAACCCCGATGGGTTGTAGATCCCTTGGGGATGATTACTGTTGCGGTACTGGACGATTCCAAATATCGCCCAAGCAAAACGTTCCACACCTCTCGTCGTCTAGACTCCATCCAGTAACCTTGCCCAGCGCATTTGATCGTTGATCATGACGAAACGTTCAACGACGACTTCTGACGATGACTCGGGGCCAAAACCAATTACTCAAAGCGATCACAAAACGATCACTCAAATAGCGGAACTTCGAACAATGATTCATCTTGTTCTTGTTTCAACCAAACCGACAAATAATTACATTGTAACCCGTTTTTTGGGCTTAGTGTACCAGTGGAAGATCTTGAAATGCGTCATTCAGCAATCTAAATTATTGTCAAAAATTTGTATCACCTCAGATGTTGAAGACTTGGTAGTGCCGCTAGACAACGATGACTGGATGATCCGGTTCCTTCGCCCATGCAAATTCTACGCCAAGAGTGCCTGCGAGCTGGTAAGAAAACGAATTTTGTCACAATTATTTTAAGCTGCTCACGTTTCCCCTAACAATTTGTATACCTTCTCCCGATTATCTCCAGATCCAACGGTACTATCAGTTCAAGGTAAAACACTTCGACATGTACAACGAGCTGATGCCGTCGAAGGAGGCAAACATCTTCAAGCAGAACATTTTGGCCGTGTTCCCGAACCGTGACCAGCTCGGTCGCCGTGTACTGCTGCTAGAGTTGGGTAAAACCTGGAAGCACAAGGAGGTCACACTCGACGAAGTGTTCAAAGGCTGTGTCCTGTTTCTCGAGGCGGCAATGCTCGAGCCGGAAACGCAAGTGCACGGTGCGGTCGTCATCTTCGACATGGACGGGCTGACGCTGCAACAGGCCTGGCAGTTCACACCACCGTTCGCGAAACGAATCGTCGACTGGCTGCAGGATGCTGTACCGCTGCGCATCAAGGGTATCCACATCATTAATCAGCCAAAGATCTTCAACATGGTGTTCGCACTGTTTAAGCCGATCTTGCGCGAGAAGCTACGCAATCGCATCATCTTCCACGGTACCGATCGTGAGTCGCTGTACAAGCACATCTCGAAGGAGTGTCTGCCGGCGGCCTACGGTGGTACGGTCGATGCACCCCGGGTACAGGGTGAACAGTGGTACGAGCTGCTGCTCAAGTGCGATAACGAGTACAAGGAGATCAACAACTACGGCTACATCAAGCAGCTGGAGGAGCAGCGTAACAAAAAGAACAAGAAAAAATGATGGTAGCCAGGAGGCAATGTAAGGAGATGGATAGGAGAGTGGCTCAGTTAGTCCTGTGCCGATGTGAACTTACAAAAAAGACTCTTATTTCATCTCGGAAAAGGTGCCAGAGGGTAGCGCGCCATGTGATGTTTACATATTCCATATTAAACTACAACAATTAACCAACCGACACTTAAGCTCTCCAATATTACAAACCAAACGTTCTACACAACCACCCTCCCCGAAATCTGACGAGGTTTTTAGTTTCTGCCGCTATCGCTATGGCAGGGTTTTTGGGATTCGCAGGAAGCACAAAACGCACACGAACACAAACACACGCGTTAGCTTAGCTAACGGTCGTTATTACTTAGAGAGAATGTTGGGTAAAAAGAGACCAGAATAGCGCACTTGCGCACTATCTGCCTTTACCTAGATAGTGAAGCAAATTCTACTAAAACAAAATCAACCGGTGTGATACTGATCTTTCCTTTCTAAAACAGGCGTGATAGCTATAAATTTAACAGCGGAACACTTTTCGTTTGCTTGTACAGTTCATTGCTACTGCATGCACTCTTACTGCAATGGTAGACTGTATGTGAAGTAAGTAAACGTAGGATAAAATATCCCATTTTTTAATTCTTGTTATTAAGTATGTATTGCGGTTAGAGAAGTTGAATAAATATTGTAGAAAGGAACTTACTTGTCTGGGTTCGTTATTTAGCACCGACACTTTGTGTCGGGACGATCGTTGTGTTATTCGAGAAGATGATGCCCAAAGTGATGATCTGAATGTAGGTCCGATTCTGGCGTCAGATAAGAATCTAATTTAGTAAAAACACTTACATGTTACTACAAAATACCAGCAATACAGTCGAAACTGCTCAAACGTTACGAAATGTTGATAAATATCCCAAATATTGATACATATACTACACAAAACACCAGTTCACTTTTGTTGCTGAATGAATAATGACAAAATTGCTTGGAAAACTTAAGTTCTGACCAGTTGTTAACTAGTTTGTCATCCAATGCTCAAAACTGCTTACCCTTTCTGGCAGCACTGCTGTCATCTTGTTGTGCGTGAAATAATCTCACCGGCCAGCTTTGTACAAACATAAACAAAGCACAAGCAGTACGCAGTAC
>KB696760.1:0-32085 GCA_000349165.1 Anopheles christyi | reverse complement strand
CCCCCCCCCCCATTGCAATGGAGGATCCTGATAACTTTTAGGTTTCTTTCCGATGCTCGAGCTTCTAACGTAGTGTGTAGTAAGGAGAGAAAATGTAAAACCACCCGTCTAGACGAACCAAATAAGTACACCAAGGAAAAACATGCAGACTATATAAAAAGGAAGGAAAACAGGGCGTGAAAAACAACGATCCCAGTACAGTAGATGTCCTTGCGTTAAGAAGCGTGGGTTGTGGAAAATATTCCAAAGAGAAAACAAACCATACCCTTGACAAAACAAGAAGCCCGTAATAAGTTGCGTTTTGAAAATGTAAATAAAATGGTTATATATTTCGTGATATTCGGTGCGCGAAGGCAAAGGCAAGGTATCGTGTCCCAATACCTGGAATTGTAAATCTTTCACCTTCGTCTACAGCTTTTGTGGGAATTATTTGATCCAGTGGCTTTTACACTTGAAGGTTTTTGTACTGTTTTCCCAGTTTCGACTTTGATTGCGGAATTTGTTTCGTTAATTGATGTTGTTTTTCTTACCATATCTTTTCGCTACACGCGTTTTAATCTTTCGGCTTGCTATGGCTCTCCTCACATTTATGGATGCAGCCTTTTCGCAACCAGTTTTACCAACCACACCTGACCCGACAAAGGATGCATTCCGTCATGATACTTTTCATTCTTATATCCTCGGGATAAAGTACCTGTGACGCTCAGAAGCCTTTTTGGGATATTTTTCAGCGCCATCGAACACAAAAACTTTTTTCACTGAACAAAGTACACAAAAGTTCACTGAACGCCATAATGCTGCCGGGGCAAATGCGCATTGTAGTGATTTTTTGGAATTTCATATCAGCGTGACTACACCATATCATTAATGGGATTCGTTGTCTACATTAACTTTTCTTGTTCCAATTCCTGGGGTTAAAGTGGAGCCTTTGCTAGTGATAAAAATATAAATCAACAGTTATTGCTTGCCTTACTCTGCGCGTAAATACAAATATGCATATGCATACATATTGTGGGAAAAATATTCATACGTGGAAGGAAACTGGATAAGCATCTTGGTTTAAAATAAACACTCAATATACAACGAAGCAGAGTGGCGCAGTGGAAGCGTGCTGGGCCCATAACCCAGAGGTCCGTAGATCGAAACTACGTTCTGCTATACAAGATTGTATTGAGTCTTCTTTTTCTATATAACTCCCTCTTTTTTAATAAGGGATAGACAGGCATTTGGTCTATCTTTGATTCCTTCAAACATTTCCAGACTTCTCAAACTTGTATGCAACATGAATAATTAAACATCATAAACACATATCTCATGAACTCAGGCCACAACATTTCCAAAAACTTTGTAGCAAATCCTCTGAACATCGTCAGCAGCACGCATCTGATACAAAGTTTTCTGCAGCTATACGAATAAATAGGCATGAAAAAAAATCGTCAAAAACAAACTTTTCGTTTATTGAATGTTAACAATTTCTCATCTAAATTTTTCCCGCTTCCTTGCAGGTGGAGTTGGGCAATGGAGAGGAAAGTAAAATCATAAAAAAAATGGCATAACCGTTCATCGTCCTGTGGCTGTGCACTGATGAAAATATTCGATTGAGTACAGATTGTGAAAAGTAAAGCAAAACAAAAATCTCCCAAAGTTGTCTGAAGCTGAAATTAATGCTTCGACATGGGGTCGTTAGAATTTTCCCACTTCTGCCTAGGCAACTCGTATGGATTTGAGGGAAATGGATGCCCAAAAATGTCAAAAACGCCATATTAACTACGTCCGTGCTCTTGATATAAATCACATAAGGGTTTCCATCATGATAGCTTTTGGGTTAACTTGAATATTAGTACTACGATTGGTTAAAGCATTGATTGAATACTATAAGAATTGATGTTTTTAAGATTAACTAAAAAATTTGGTCATTGAAAAAACCTTTCCACAAAAAGTAATGCTTCAATTTGATTGATAATGCGAAAATAAAAAAAAAAAAAACATGAAATAAACAGTACAAATAATCACAAACATTAAATCCGGTTCCTCCTTCACACTCGATCCTTTTGATCACATTCATTGATTCGACATAAAGCGCATAAATTGAAAGGGCTTTTCACGGTGCTTGGCGTTCGAGCTTGGCAAATGGATGAAATTTTTCGAATGATTCACAGCAGCACATCACTCATCGTGGCACTAGCGCAGCATAATAATTCCTATTCCGTTCGACTTTTCCGTAGTACGTATTGCGTGCAGCATCAATTCAATGAGCCCCATGCCCCATGGTGGGCGGATGCAGTAAGGTCAAATGATAAATCAGAGCATATTTTATGCAAATGCGACCGTTTTTCGTGCTGTGATGCTATTTTCAAAGGGATTGCACAGCAAATTCCACAGTCTTTATAAGTGACCTTTAAGAAGAGATTACCGAGCTAGAGTTTGTATGAATTTGAAAACTGTTTAAATTTCATTACAACTCATCCTTACTACATCAAAAGTCAAATTTTGTGCATGACCTGAAAACAAGGACTGAACTAGTCAACACTGATCAAAGGCAAGCATGCATGGTAGGGATTTTGTAATTTGTCCTCCTTTTACCGTTCCGCTATGAGCACCACTTGTGTAATGGTGCAACCAGGACCTTCATAACCGATTTTCGTGTACAGCTCCAACCTAACCATCACTGTCGTGGGTGAAATAAGGACACTCTTTTGTTCTCACAAACCTGCCAAGACGGGGACAAGACTAACTTTCTAGACGACGGTCATGTGATTTAGTCTATCGTCTCTGCCAAACGTTTAATTTAATTTACCCTGCCAATATCTTTACGCCATTCTCTTCAGCCCTTTCCATCAGTCGAACCATTCTTAAATGGCGTTGAAGTGGAACTATGAACTCGTGTAACCTTTTTAAGGTTTTTTTTTGCCTTCACACCGTACGAGACCGGGTGAGATGAGCACCGCGACCAGGACCAATGCAGACGCCACAGAATGGTTCATTGAGCAATCTGGGCTGTCTGGATGGAATACGTTTGTGCGTATATGTGTGTGTCTATTTGTTAGTGCATCCGTTCGGTGGTCACGGTTGAACTTGCGATTTGAGCACGTCCTGCCACAACTTTCTGCAACGTGAGGATCCGTCTGAAAATGCGTTTCAGAAGCTTCGGATAGCCTTCCTCTGCAAATATATATTTCTGTTCTTTTTTTAACACGACGCACACTAGCAAAATAAAAGTCAAAGTTTTGGTCTGTCGCATCTTTACTGTTCCAGATTGATTAAGTATGGTAAATCGATCTAAAGTTGGATTTTTGTTTGATCTGATGATATTCTTATCTTGAGCAAAAGGTTTTTTTATATCTTCAAATGGTCTTTGCAGTATTGGAAAGCATATTTACAGCGACACTGTGAAAATTATATTTTATTATCATCTCAATATGACCTGTTATATACCTAATAACATGAAAAGGTAACAAGCTGGCTAAATCAAAAGGAGGTAAAACGAAATAAATAAACTAATATAAGCGGTACTCTAATCATTAGACTTTTCCACATTTAAAAGCATGCCAACATAATACCAGAAGCATCATCACTTCAAACACGTATAACTTCCAACTGAACGCGCTCTGGCGTTGACAGTCTATCGGCACCCTCAACATCAGCTGTAGTTGCAATCGCATGCACTTACAACACCACCCAATGTGAACAAGGAGTCCCGGTAAAGCATATATGGAGCGGTGACATTATCTATCCTCAAAAGGTAAGCCACACCACAACAGTGTGTTGAAGCTGGCTCCCACTACTTCCACTGCTGACCATCGCTTTCAGAAAATGGAACAGTTTTCCACAAATGGTCGTAAAACGGCACTCGCTTATCCGCTCAATACCGAGTAAGTTGCACCGGACGAGAATATAGTCAGAAGACGGAAGGTCATGGACGAGTCAGGAAAAGGGGAAAAGCGGAGGTCAGAATTTGGCACGTGTCGACAAGAGCTTTTTCGTCGTGGGATGAGCGAAAAGACAAGGAGAAGTATTTAATGCTCACTCTCTCTCACACTCTCAGATATCTCCTCATAATAATCTGTTTCTCAGCGTGATGAGATTTTTAACTCACTTTGATATTTCATGAGTGAGAAAGAGAGAGAGAGAGAGAGAGCTGATGGTTTGATGTAGCTATGAAATTCCCAAGCAGACATTTCCCTTTTTTATCTCTTATTTTCCCTCGTTTAGGTCGCGATCTTTTCCCATGCTGCTGAGGTGCCTGTCATCTATGATTGCCATAGCAGTCAATGAGTTAACTGGATTTCAACTTGATGAATTGAGTAAAAGAATATGACATTAAAATGTTTACAAGCGTTCATCGACCTTACAGTTATTTGTTATGGGAAGGTCTTAGAAAAATGGATTTTATTATACATTAGAAAAAAAAGTATATTAATTAACGATATGTTAACATCATTTGAACGAGATACTGAGGAATGAAAAAATACACATTTTATATGAATTAATATACTATTGCCCATATTGGGCATCTTTTTTAACTAATGAATCAAATCCAGAAACAAAACGAACATTAAGCGTATAACTTAAGTGTTTAAGAATGTACATTAAAACAGCTAGCTTCAAATATATTAATTGTGAGTGTTGTGATCCGACCGTGATACAATTCCCAGAGTAATAATCGTTCAAGGTGACACGATTGTACATACATCGCAATAAATATCTTTTTCGATAAAAGTTATCATTGCACTTGCAAAAGACTTTATCCCTTTTTCCCACATCGCATTTGTTCACATGGGTCCGCAGATGTTTGCAAACAACAAATTTCGCGAGAGAAATGCTCAAAAGCGCTCGCAAAACTGTCCCTCTTTGGTTCTCATCTCGTGTCGAAAGGTGGAGCTCGAACAACCAACTCACGCGCGTCTATCTCACATTACTCACTGTGTTTTCGGTTCGCGCGGTCGTGTTTGTTGTTTGCTTCAGCCAGAGCCAGCTGTCAAAAAAGAGGTGCGCTGGTGTTTAACTTCTGTTTGTGCTGCTGTTTGCGTGCAGTTTTCGCTCTGATCAGCACGTTTTATTCCACGGCTATTGACGAGGAGTCTGCAGTGACGAATCGTAATAAAGTGCCCGGTTGCTGTGAATAAAAATCCTTTGCCAATCAGACGTTTGTCCCACGTACCGACACCGTTTTAGAACAAATCCGCTCCAAGTCGCAGCCACAAAGGAAAGGAAAATATGGAGGAGGAAAACAAAAAACCATACAAGGTAGGAAAACCGTACTGGCTGGTCTGTTCATAACAGGATTGTTTGGTAGCTGTTTCCCCAACCGATTGCAGTGGATAATGCGCGAAATGGGAACAGCTTCGTGTGATGTGTATATATGGATGTGTGTGTATTTGTAGGTGTATGTGTAACGGATACGCTGCAGTTGTCTGTACCCATTTACATTACACCCTTCCAGCATTTTCTTTCCAGTTGAAAAGGGATCTGTTATGCATTTGCATTCAAAAGGAATTTAGTGCTTGTGGAAGGAAATAATCTTTTCTTCTCGCATCGGAAGCTTCACTGACCCGCTTTTCATCCCGGTCGAGTGTTCTTCATGCGCGGTAAATTGTGTGCCACTAAAGAAAGTGAATGTGCATGGAAGGAAGATGCATTTCGAGCACCCATTGCACGAAGGACGACTAGAGTTTGTTTGGTTGAGAATATGCAGCTCAAGGTGGCACTTTATTATACTTTATTATTCTGAAGCAAACGTGCGCAATGCACGTTCGTTTCATACTATTTGATTTGCTAACATATGTTAAAAAAATGGGGCTATACGGCCTGGCCTTTCGAAATTAATGAAAATTAAAATTATGTATTGGTAAAATCATACATAATTGTACAACAATATTAAACATAAAAAGTATTCCTTGTTTTTATCCAATGAACTTAATTTCATTAACACGTTAAGCGCTGCTAAGTCGATTCTGTTGGGCCGACAATTCACTTTCCCGTGTGCCGGCGTCGGTAGCCTCAGACGGACGTTAATCTTTTGCTGGGCAGATAGACATTCACTCTTAACTAATACATTTTTTTATATGAATGTAGTAGTCCGCAGGTAGACTCTCAATTCCTATGCTTATTTACCATGCCCTTAGTCAAAAATGGTTCGTCGGTATCAATGGTATCAATAAGTGGTCGCGATAGGTGTTGTATCGGTTCCTGGACCAGCACAGGACCACGTTCCGTTACATTAATAATAAAATAAATAAAATTCCGGACCTGTTTCAAGACGAGCATGGGATCAGTATAAGTCCCAGTCTTGGTAAAGGTTTAGAATTACTGCCAGGACCTATATGGGTTTAGGATCAGTTCCTGGGCCGGCAAGGGTTCGAGATCAGCTTCAGGATTAGTATGCGTTCAGGATAAATTCCAGGACATAATTGAATCAGGCGCAGGTCTAAGACCGGTGATGGTACAGGTTCAATACAAGGGCTGATATGTGGTGAACATCAGTTCCAGGACTGATATAGGTTAAGGACAGAGCCGGAATGCGTTCAGGATCGGTTCCAGGATCGACATGGGTTCAGGATCAGTTTCAGTCTTTGTAGAGGTGTAGAATCTGTGCCAGGACCTATATGGGATTAGGATCAGCAAAGAACCGGCAAGGGTTGGAGATCAGCTTCAGGATTAGTATGCGTTCAGGATTAATTCTAGAACCTAATTGAATCAGGCTCAGTTCTAAGACCGGTGGGGGATCACGTTTAATATAAAGCCTGGTATGTGTTGAACATCAGTTCCAGGACCGATATTGGGTTCAGCATCAGTTTCAGGAACAGTTTGGGATCCGAATCGTTCCCAAAATTATTATGAGCGGAGAATCAGTTCCGGTAAGACCGGTATGTACTCAAAAAAAGTACCAAGACCAGTATGTGTTCGGGTTTAATAGCATGGTCAGCGAGCAAAACTGGTGGCGTTATGTACTAGGGAACCGGGCAAAATTTACTAGTGAAATGGAACTATAGCAAAACTATTGATTTGTGCATTGCTTGAAGTTTAACTACGTGCGTTGAAGGTGCCAGCAGAATGAAAAGCAAAACAAAATCAACGTCGCGCTCAGCGTGTTAATCTATCTCCAATAAGATACAAATTTATCTTACCTAAGTGAAATTGTTTGGGATATAATTTGTCTGTCTAACATTATATATACGCAATTAGTTACAAATGATTCTACATGTTGCGTTGAGTCTGTTCCGCAGTGTGATCATTTGACAAACAATCCGCGATACCTTTTTGTTCAACTATATCATTTCATTCCAATAAAAAGAGATTTTTTTTCCAGATCGTTTCTGCAAGTTCAAGGAACATTCAAGGTGCTTAACAAGGATTTAACAATCATACTAGTTTTATGAAGTCTTACTGTTAGTTTGTAAGCAGATTGCGAATAAATACTGGAGCGCTAATATTCTAGCAAATTTGAAAATGAGAAAAAGGATTATTGTTTATAACACCAATTTCTGTCAATAATGTGTTATTAACCTTAACCTTAACCTTAACCTTAAATATGTGTTAATAGTTAAAATAAGCTGTTTCGTATTCATTCCTGGAATAGTCTTTCAAGTTCTTTATTTCAAGGTTTGCACGTATCGGCACACCGATTCATTCTATGTAGCACACAGTTTGCAAAAGGTTATCTCGACCCAATAATATTATTTCCTCGTAGTAAACTTTGTTCCTCGTAAAGCATGTTCATTTCTTCCTTTCAAACAGTACGTGAAATTTGCACTGAACCGTAAATGAGCACTTTTTTGATACTTTTCTACTACACCATGTGCTACATTTGCAGATCGGTCGTACTATACCCAGATGGTTTCGAGCAAGTAAATGTGAAAACTCTACGTGTGGCGTAATGCGTGTAGTGTGTTTGTCGTTTACGTTTCGTTGCCTAGCCTCAGAAAAGAAGAGTTTAATCTCCAAAAAGGATAAGCTTTAAATTAAAGTGGCATTCCGACTCTCGCAAGTATTCTGTTAAGGAAAGTTATAGATGCTAAAATGTCGGCGCTTATTTCAATTTGAAAACTGCCTTTTATCTCGATCTGTCTGTGTTTGCTCAAAGGGATCTTAAAAGCCGACGAAAAGTGATGCCAACGATATGGTTGAAATTTCATGTTGGATCCCAGTACTTTGTCAAATATTGAAATTAAAATGAAACCCTCAACAGAACAGCCGTATAGTAATCTAAACTTTGCTCCATATACAAACGTATCCTCGGGTCTCCACCGTGCCGGCATATCCGTTTCATTGAGCAAGTTGAGAAAAAAGTCACTCAACAAAAGTAGTATAACAACTTGCTTGTGTATGTGGCTGTTTGCGCTAAGCTATTTTTTGACCTTTAAAGAAATCGTATATACCGCTAGTGTACAGAGTGGCCGTGACACGCGCCACCCAATCCGAGGACAAGCAAAGGTTTGTGCGTGGGATGGCCCTTACCAAAAAGGACATTGCTCTGCACACTTCTCCAGCCAGACACACCGTAAACACAGCCGATTGGAAACGGCTGGTAAGGTCGGAATTGTTCCAAGAATTTTGTTTTCCCCCATGGCAGAATTGGTTCTTCATTCATGAAACGCCTGTTTAGTGCGTTGGCGGCGCTGAGAGTCGTTTTTCACAATTGAAATAAATATTGCCCCCGCTTGAAATTGGGCGCCCTGAATGGGTGTTTCGCATTTGGCGAATAAATCACTGGTGCAAATCAATTGCTTTCCTTTCCGAAGCTCCACATTCTGGCGGAATGGTTTCGTTATGGATTTTTGCATTTGAGAATGCTTGATGAAGCTACGTGTCCATTTTTAACGTCTGTGAAAGGAAAAGCGAGTGATGAATAAATTATTGTATCGATCGGGTATACGAAGAGTGTGGAATGTATGCGCATTAATTATTGCACGATTAAGTTGTCATTCCTTCAGTTGGCACAATTGTAATCGGAACGCTTGTGACAAGTAATTCTGGATTTAAAAAATCAGCGTTCGCAAATCATTATAATCAGGTTCGCAAATCATTATAAAAAGATAGATATTACCGATATTTTGTTTTATTAAAAAAAAGTTACCATATTGTTAAATACGTTCAGTATAACATAAGATATAGATTGAGTCAAATGTTTATGTATGGAAAGGTGAATATAAAGTATAATTGGTAGATCGGTAGATTGGAAGTATAACTAATTTGTTTCATTTGCTGCGGGGGGACGGTCCGAATGGGATTCGAACAACGTGGGGCGACGTAAGAGACCTACACCGTTACCTCTCGACCACCGGGCCTGCCCCGGTATGAATCGTATAATTTAATTTGTGTGACTAGAATTCCATGTTGTGTGCCTCTTCTACAACTTTACTCTTCAATTTTAAACTTAGCATTAACTTCAAACTTTTAAATGGCGTTACTCCAAGATCCAATGGAAACTATCTTTATCTTTATTTAGAATTTTATCTAAACTTTAAGAGCGATCTGAAAAATATTTATTCTCTTACTTACTTATAAAAATGTTCAAAAAAAACTTGTTTCCTCTAATCAAACATCCCAAAGCCTTTAGTACCGGACATCGACTTTAGAAATAGATGCGACAAAGCTGTCACCGAACGCGTCACATTTGCATCGCTTCTAGTTTTTCCGCAAAAAGCTTAAGTGAAGTTGAAGAAAATGAAACTAAAACGTTTTTCGGCAGTATCCATTTTCCAAAAAAAAAACTTGAAAACCACCATCATCGTCATCATGATCCTGACCCGCGTGACTATTATTCTGGCAGATGATGGAACATCCTGACTAAGGGTTACACATCCTCGTGGACACATTTCGGTCAGACATAATAGACTACCCTTTCTCCTCATGCTTCTTCGATCTCCGCATTCTGGGTATCACCCAATTTCGGCGTACTGGGTTTGATGGTTGATGGATCCCCACCCGTTTCCATGTGGAAAGAAAGGCTTTATGTTTCCATTAAAATCCCCGAGCGCTACTAAAAGGAAAGCCAACAAGGCATGGTGATGCTTTGTCACATTTTTTTCTTTTTTGAGTTTGCCTTTTAGTTCTAGGATAGTCACCACCTGTCATCAATGAATGCGATAGGGAACAACAAGACGTGCTTTCGGTAGAGGATTTATTCCAGGTCAACATGATGTCAACACACTTACACATACAGTGCATATTTGAATTGGACTATTTTTGGATTTTCTTGGCTGGTCGTATTGAGTGAACACAAAAAAGCAGGAAAAAATCAATTTCATCTTTAACGAACCAAACTGATTGTGCTGTCAGGATTTACCGACAAAAAAAATAAAAAAATAATAATACATCCAAATTAAGGGTTACGAGGCATAGATGCGTGTAACTTCGTTTCTAAAGAATTGACAACGTTTCCTGTTGTTAGGGCTATATTTAAAGAACGGGCAAGGCAGGCGGTGATACAGCGTCTGCTCAAGCTAAAGCTGGAGGACATCAATGGCAGCGACAGGATAAAAATGGAACTTGTACGAAACAGATAGAGTTGGAGAAACAACTTTTCTTAGCAATAAAACCAACAGCGCCACACATCCTGATTAAGGATAGGTTGGTGTTTCTTCCGTATGTTGGTGGTACGTGCAGCGTATCGATGTGGGAAGAAACCGCTATGGAGATATTAATTGAACATCGTGTGCGTCATTGCACTGCATGAAATCAACTACACCAACTTACTATTTGTTGCGGTTTGTTTGGGGCGTTATGACTGCTGCTCACGCACCAGCCCGACCACATACAATCAGTTCGCTGTCCTACCCGAGTAGAAACACGCAGTGCAGTGCATGATTGTAGTTACGGTTGTCTTGGCACTACGTGCAAGCTGGTTGAGGGTGGTGATCAATTTCCGGAAAGCAGGTAGGAGAAATTATTCTATCCTTCAAAGTAGTGACACGAGCCTGCTCAGCGCCTGATGAGTTGATTGATCGTTCGTTTCCTTGCAAAATGTTGTACAGTCATCTGATGCTCAGTCGGAAGTGGTGAACTCCATGCCGCACCGCTGCGAGCCAGAAATGGAATACCAACCATGATGCTGCAGTACGAATGACGGAAATTGCTTTTTCTATTATCGTGATACTTTTTCCCAGCTCTATCCCTCCCGGCTAGCGCGTGGACGATTCTTTAGAATTCACATTTGCCTCGGCGGTATTTACTTTCCACCGGACGTTGGCTACCATTTCCGTAACGATGGATCAGCAATAATAAGTATTGCAGTAATATCTCCGTCCAGTGGTGATATGCGCTCAAGACATAGTAGGAAGAATTGGAACGCAGCGGGCTGCACCATAGGTGAAACATTATCAGTAAAGCAAGATTAGTCCAGCGATTATAGCGCGTATGATTGGGCTATGCTCGGGGCAAAGAAGCTTATTACATCCATAGCCGGTTCTGAACCAAGGTTTACGATAACTTTGGCCGTTGTTAATTCAGCCAACGGAAAACGGATAAAATTCTTATGTTTGATCCAGGTCAAATGGTGTGTTAAAGAATCGAGTAATGACCGATTTGCTGAACTTTTCTCCATTGGTCATTTGATTGTGACTACGCTGAAGGAATGCGTTAAATTCTGACATTCAAAAAGTCCTACCAAGGACGAATCCAACCTCTCATTATTTCGCCCTTATCAAACAAACCATTGGACCGACTCGGTACTCGAGTCGTCTGAACCTTCACAGCATGCCTTCAAACTTAGTAAATATTTACCATGGTAAACATCCGCCATTCTAGTGCGTCGTCGCTTTTATGGATGCTTTTACGCCCTATGATATTCAATGTTCATCACACATTTCAAGGATTTTTTTCCGAACGCTCTTATTTATGGAATGAACGAAAGATGTATGATGAATTGAACTGTATAATAAAAGTTATATTACCTCCTTGTGTGGGAAATATGTTGCATTCAAGGGATTGTTGGTTCAAATCTTTTCTAAAAGCAGTTCCATCTGTTTTTTCTATGATACAATCCGTTGGAAGTCTGAGCCTTTCTTTTCAACAACTGACCCGGTTTCTTTTCATGATGAAAATCGAAATTTCAATAGTTGCTCTGCTCTTCGTGTCTTCTGTCAAAATCAAATTTTCCCTTCCTAGAAGAAATTGAGCAGAGTTCCGGCACTCTTTTTTGGGGACTTCCAACCACCTTCTTGCTGAGGAATGGCGCAAATCTATGTTCATAATTTATTGAACAGGTCCAAAGAAATGCTGTTTATTTTTATATTTAACTTACTTTTTTATCACTGCTTCTGGGAGAAAATGCATTTAAACGGTCCTGGTGTTTTCTTAACGATATGAACTATTCATCCGAATCAGTACATAAAATTTCAATTTTAGTACCTATGATTCGTGTAATTCATTTTTTTTTTCAATTTTTTGTGGTGGCATGATTTGGCATCAGAGTAACGTGTTTAAATAGACTAACGATGCTATATAAAGTTTTTAATCCTCCAAGATTCTGTTTTATTGCGAATATTTTTTTTAGAAAATGCACCTTGTTGATTCTGACTAAGATTTGTGCTATGTGAACAAAAAAAAAAAGACGAATCTATTTTGTCACATTTTTGTGATGGTAGGGGAAGGACTCGCCATCACAGATTCTTGTTATCTGAACAGTCTATCCTATTGGCGTGCCTATTTCGTCCGCAAAAAATGTCGTGCAAAAAATTCGTCCCTTGGTCCGCATAAGATTTGAAACCATGACGGGCATGTTGTAAAGTCCTAGGACAAAATTACGAGACAAGCCGATACATCAAGTACAATTATATTCATAATTTTAAAATTGCCTCATATTATCAAAAAATCCTTTAAATTTGGTTCAATAGGAAAAACAATATTTCATCCAAGTATAAAAAGTTCATGATAAAGCCATTATTTCAGTTCTCACTTACTCAGAATTTCATCCCCGTTTATCGAAATGTCATACGTCATACGATCACCTTTAGCATCGACATAACTGTCTAAAGAACGAATTTCCACTTTCCTATTACTCCCTCGCTGGTGAGCAAAACTAGTGGAGAAGCTTTTTTGGGTCAATTCATGCAACTTTATTCAGCTGAAAAGCTTTTTCGTTCTCGGACGAACCCCAATTTCCACAGTATACCGAGTCGGGTGACCGTCTAGGAAAAGGCGGCATCGTCCGTGCTGACGGTGCAGCCTATGGAAAACGATAAATTATGCAACATCATTAAAGGTGTGCAGTGTGCTGACATTGCTAGCCTGGTTGCTGTGTTGTATATGGTGCAATAACCGTTACCGTCATACTCGCTTAGCACTCTTTGCTGGATGAAAAGCGCACACCCCTGCGTACGGTCAAACCAGAAGGCTGCCTTACAGGAAGAGCCTAATTTATAACTTTTGCTCGGTTGAATTGTTCCTGTATGAATGTGTGCGTGTGTTGCTTGCACAATGAAAATTGACCCATGTGCAGGAATGAAGGCCGTGAAAAATTTACTCCTTTTTTTGTCTACCGTCGTCCATTCTCATTTTTCATCAGCTAGACGTCAGCTGTGTTGAAATGGTAAAGTTAAAAAAAACATCTACTTCGGCTTCAGTTCCCTCTAGCAGACATGAAAAAAAACCATTGGCCTGGTTCATGTGGCTTGCACATTTTATTTCATATTAAATGTTTCATTCCGAACTTTGCACGTGCGGGACCCCCGGAGAGTGTTAACTCTTTTAGGCTCCACTTGGGTTCGACGATGTGGTGAGTAAATGTAATTAAAATCACATTTTGTATTCTCAATTATTTGCCAACCTTCCAGAAAAACCCTTAAACAATGCCATGCACGGGTATGTCCCTTCATTTCACCATGGCTACACCTCACCGACTGTTCAGAATAATGTCGTTAGCACCAACGATTTTGTTTCACCAAATTTTCCACGCTAATAAGCACCATCAGGGTTTGCTTTATTCAATTTAACCGTTTTTTTTTGCTCATGCGTTCACCAAACACATCGAGGTTCGGAATAAAAGGTAACAAAATGCGAAAAGTTCTGAGGATTCTCCTTGTCTTGTTTTTAGGTTCGTGTTGAAAAGACATCGAAGCGCCTCGTCCTTAAGAGTGATAAATAATTAGCGAACGATCGAACGCCATTACCAATATGGCCATGCTACAGAGCTTTTGCTATGTAGAAGTCCTTGTTTTTACTACGGCCGAAATGTAATTCAATGCCTCCATTGAACTCCGTGTTCTAGATTTCCTACGCCGCTCGTTCCTTTGGAATCGTTTGAAGTAATCTGTATTCGATATTCATTGAGTTTTTTCTCCAATTCTGTTTCTCCTGTAATCAAATCATTATTTAGTCATTGTGCGTGGGCCGAAACTTCAATATAAGGGCAAATGGGATGGATCGGTGTAGTGAAGCAACCCAAACCATTAAGCGGCAGTACGAGCAATAAAATAAATGATGCGTAAATAGGTTATGTGTAATGGGATTCGCTACCGAATGCTAAATGATTGCATTAGAAGAGTGCTGCATGCCTTTCTATTAAGTTTGCTATCAGGTGTTAATGTTCTGTGCAGTAATTTTGCTTTGATTTCAGAAGCACTGCGGAACGACTCGTCGGAATTCAAACATCCAATGTGCAAATTTGAAATGTTGTGAATACAGCATTTGTTTCGTGCTACGTCAATTGAATTGAAACAATTGATTTCCAAAAAAACTGGAATAGGAAATTGGTGAAAAAAAATGCAATTGCAGCAATTTAATGTTTTAATGTTCAAGTCAAAAAATTTAATTATGTTCGTATTTTACGAAACGAACGCAGTGTTTGAGTTTATCTTTTGGTTTCATCATGAATTATTCGTTGAATAATATAGAATGATATTATAATTGGGGGCAGCCCGGTGATCTAATGGATAGACGCACCGGCTCCTCTTAAGGCCGGACGTAGTTCAACTCTCATCCGTACTTTCCCCCCGTGGCGATGACTGACTATCCAGCTAAGTGGTAAATTAAGTCTCGTTAGCCTGTACAAGGCCGGCATGACTACGTAGGTGGTTTGCGCCAAGACTGAAGAAGAAAAAGAGTATTGAATACTAATTTTAAAACCGTAAAAAAATCCTTTTTTAATTTATTAAGCATGATGATTGTTTTTTTGTTTATAAATGGGCAGTAAATTACAACAAAGAAAAAAAATGAAAAGTAAAAAAATCAGCGTGAAACAGAACATTCATACCTAAATGCCATGAAACGTGTGCTTCTCAACACCAGCATTCAACATATTAATTAAACGTAACCAACGTAATCGATGATAAACGGTATGTGTTACTGACAGATTTTGCTAGCCCCAGCACCACCAGCACCGCAAGTGCACCTATCTGGCCAGCTAACGATTAGAGCAAGATGACCTACAGGCGTGGTTCACGAGATGTTTGCTCGTGTCCAGTGCAGGCAGCAGCCAAACAAACAAAAAGCATTAGATAAACTTTCGCTCCGTTCGCTTGTTTCGGCAGGGACGACGTGCGAAGAATTTGTGATTATGCTGAAATGCTGCGCCCATAATCGTTATCTTTTTTTATTATGGTTGTATGGCAAGCAACAACGGTCAGTTGCAGATGTTCAGCGGATTATCGTTTCCATTTCGATATAGAGTAGGTTTTGACACAGCGACGGGGTTATCAGTGGAATAGCGAACTATTCGTGCTGATGGTGTGCTAAGTGGTCAAATTTGGACACATTTGGAAAGAATTTCGGAAATTCTAAGATTGTAATGTTCCCCTTTTTTAGCTTGGGTCTTTTTTTCAATTATTATCAATTACGTCTTAGGCTGTACCGCTACTTTTAAATAAGGGGAAAAATATACACCAACATTAGGCTATGGCTACGACCTCAGCAACAGCGACCCTTCAGCAACCATTCAGAGCAATGGCCATTATTCATCGTCAAATCAAATTACCACGTAATCAAATCAACCTCGAATGTACATCCTTTCGTTGATCGTGTTTGAAACGTGTGCTGTTTCGCATTTGTG
The DNA here is from genome assembly GCA_000349165.1 of Anopheles christyi. Taxonomy (NCBI): domain Eukaryota; kingdom Metazoa; phylum Arthropoda; class Insecta; order Diptera; family Culicidae; genus Anopheles; species Anopheles christyi. The sequence continues at coordinate 16,097 of KB696760.1, read as the reverse complement.
TGTATGCTCCTTTATGCTACAATAGCCGATTTTTTTTTGCCTATTTTTCCCTTATCATGAACCGAAGCCTTTTGTGTTCATTTTTTTTTTCTTTGCTCCTTTTTTTTTGGGGTGATGGGGCATGATTCATGAGCACTGCCCAATCGATCATAATTGAAGTTTAGTCAAGCGAACTAAACACGGGTCAGCTCACGCTGTAGTAGTTTTCGAGAACCCTGTCAGGCTTGTTGTTGGGTTGTTCACTCTCGACTTTAAGATGTCTGGCTCGTAAGTGCCCCTTCATTCTCTAGGACGGTCCCATTACAAAAGTTGAATCCAACAAGACTGTTTTGTCATTGTGTTATCGGCACGTAGTAGTAGTAGTAGTAGTAGGAAGCTTACGCAGGATCATATTCCGTATACAAGGGTAACATAAAATCCACACTGTAATCGACGATGCTTTTGCGATACACGATATTGCGCGTGATTTTTGGTTAAGAAATATAACAACAAAACGAAAAAATCGATCCAAATATTGGTTTGAAATGAAAAAGGCAGAAGCAACATTAATCACTTTTTAATCTATTTCGGTGTTTCTTGGCGATTTGATTTTTTTTTTTCAACGTTCATAATATGTAAAATAGAATAAGACTTTTCAGTTTTGTATTTAGAATGGATTCAAACTCAAAGAAAAATCTGGGTACTGTCACCGTAACAATGCCATTTCATGGAGATTTTTTCTTTATTGAAGAAGCCCATAGCCACAGCCATTTTCTTTCCATTTAATAAAACCTTCCTACAATGTTTATCACACAACAAATGAAGCAGCTTGTACCAACACTTAATACTACCAAACAATCATGCTACCCATTGCAATGAAAACGCAACTAACATGAACGAATCTTGTCGTGCCAAATCTTTTGCAACATGACGAACCGGTCGTTTGAATGCTGCCAAGTGAATGTGCTACTTCTTTTGCCAGAGGATGTAGCTTTTGGGAAATTCTTCGAATGGTTTGTTATTTGAACGGGGCGGAATCCATTAAAAAGATCCCATTTTTGGGGAGACCGGAAAAAATGGCTTCGCGTAAGATATGCCAACAAGAAACATCCCTAGAACCACGGTCCTGTCTAACGTTTGCAGCTCACTTAGTAGAAAGTTGTGGAATCGAAATATTTACCCAAGAAATTAAATTTACTCCACGATCGATCGAGAAAAAGAAAGTGCGCTAAAGGCAATGTTTAAATGGCAGTACACTTGGCCAAGTTAGCGTTTCACTGGTGAGAAAGCGTTTCACTTTGGTGAGAAAATGAAACGCAAAACTGCCAAGACATCAATGCAACTCGAATATTCGCCCTTTTCACCTGTAACTTAAAGAAAGTTTTGAGGTTGATTTAAGAATTTAGTAGGTCTTAAAAAACCGGAATGTACCGGACTAACTACCATTAAGTACTTCAATCAGTCAAAGATAGCAAGTTCTGAGCAAGACAGGGTCAACAAATTAAGAAAAAGATATGCTTAAAACTAATAATAATAATTTATTACATAAATTATGCTTAATAAATTATGTAATAGCTTTTCATAAAAAAAAATACCACCAATTACCGAATATCTCGGGAACAATTAAAGCGGTAACTGTAATTTCTCAGAACATCCATCTCGGTTCAGACAAAAACTTATCTAAATTGAATGAAATAAAAAAAACAATTTAATAACACAATCAAACAATCAAACGGCACACAATTGCAGTCCAACATATTTCATAAAATATGCATTTTAAGCGATGTAAACTGTTGCTTTCAATGCTTCTTCTTTTTGTATGTTGCTCAAATGATTCCTGTGTTTTTTTTTACATTCACTCCTGCATAAACAAAGAAACTGTTAGAAGATATCTTTGCCTGCCACCTAAGAAACATAGGGTAACAGCACGGAATACCGCAGCATAAAACATGCAACATAACGTGTGCCTGTGGAATGTTTCTTGTGCTGCGTGTGAACAAGTCGAGAATGCTTATGGTTTCCGGTTGGGTTTTTCTTTCCCCTCTCAGATCGATGTAGACATTCTCATGTTGCTGACGGAAGTTTTTGAAATTTCCGGAAAAAAATTAAAAAAATCAAAATATTTACTGCAGTACTGTTAAGGATTCTTTTGCTGTTTACCCGCTAGTAAAATTGTTTTTAAACTCACGATGCTTTGGGGAACAAAATGCAGCAAACAGTAGATTGCAGCGGTGATGCGTTGCTTATAATCCAGTGCATTAGTGGGCAACCAGCTACGATGTTATGATAATTGCAGATAAGTGCATTTGTGCAAGTTGCTAGTGGGCACAAACTACCTCGCCTCAACAGACAACAATACCATACGCTATTTTCAATTCGTTCAAAATAGTAGTATCCCGGGTTTAAATTCTAGTGCAAAAGCTTCCTCACACGCTTGAGTGTTCGCTTCGTTTGCATATTCAACGGGTTAGGTGTGTAGTTTCTCGTTGCAGTCCCGCCACCGGAATAAAAATCCCTCGTCCTCGCGGGTGAATGGTATAATAAAATGTATGTTGCAAATCATGACGAATGTAATTGCCATACTCACACAAAGGGAGGGTCGGGGTGGTCCTTGGATGCTGTGCATGCCGGATGGCGTGTGGACACTCATCTTTTATGTTCTCGTTTGACGCTCACGCTCATGCAATATGCAGTAGCTTGTGGCACACGTTTGCAGCGATGATGAGCTGCACCATGGAAATGGTAGAATTGGCCTTTTTTCTCGGCCTTTATGAAGCAGGGGAGAATTTTTCTTTTCTTCGGCATTAAAGGCTTGAAGTAAGGACATGTGGTTGCATTAATGTATGGTCGCTGGTAATGCGTATACTTATACTATACTATATAATTAAAATGTGCGGCTTTTGTTTGTTTATGCTGTTGCATATATTAATATCAAGCGTCTGGTAGAATTTTTGTCGGTCCGATGATTGTTTGGTCCCCTGTTACAGTCGCCAAGTGTACGGCTTTGACAACACGCTAGTCATGGGTTCATATCACATGAACGATCTGGGCAGGCTTAGATCGACGAAACTTTTTGTGCAGAATTATATAAATATTGTTTATATCCAAAGAAGATTTTCAATAATTATTACATGCTTTTCTTTAATTTACTTTGTCGATTTGACAGGAAAATACACATTTTTAATCGAAGAAGGCATAACTTATTTTTGATAATGTTTTATAACCACCGTGGTGTGGGGCCTTCTTTTAAAATGCGGGGCTAATTGTTTTACAATTTAGTTAGTCAGTGCTTTGAAGCAGAAATAATACTTTTACACACACAGTTGTGGTCACTTAAAGTAGGACAGCTGATTTTTTCATCCCTTTGCTGGCTTTGAGTTCACATGGACAGTTTCTGAAACATTAAATCAATAAAATCCTTCACATATCGATAAAGGTATTTTCCAACTATATTCAGTGCAAATATCTGGTCGATATCTTAAAAAATCTCGGAAAACCATGCAAAAATGTTAAAAAACAAGTATAAAGAGTTCAACATATGTGGATTTTTTTATTGCTCTTTTCTATCTTGTAGCATTGCCTTTGGCATCAGTTACATTTTAAGCCGATTTTGCATACTCTCTACCAGTTATTTTTAAAACGAAGTTCTGAAAAAAAGGTTAACAATTCATCTGTCCAACTTTAGGTTGTTGCAATTGGCTCATGTCTTCCACATATTTATAAACACTGCTTTAACTTGGTTTGCCTGGAAAATTTTATTGTTGGAAAACAGCTTTTAAAAATCAGAAATAAAAGCCGCCTTCACAAGTTGTAGAGACACTGTTTCCAATATTTAACATATCAACTGTCAAACTCCATGTTAATATCTGAGTATGGCAGGGGTTGTGAAGTTGTAAAAATATTTTTATTTGTTATGTGCAATGTTCAAAGTATGAATAGTTTAAGACATAATATAAAAATGTGTGCTTATTGCTGCTAATTGCTTGCACCAAAAGTACGCTTACATGAATACAATTTCGGCAATACATTTTTTTTCAACGTGACCATTTTGTAACTGAAAAAATAAAATATAATGTCTGTAATTTTAGGAAATATAAAACAAAAAGCCACATAATTCTATTATAAAAGCCGCAGCTCTATCTATTTTGTGGGTAAAAGTCAGCACACGGCACAAAGCAGGCTTCCTGATCCATTTGCATTTATATTAGATACTATCAAGGTTGAACCTCCTCTCCAACTTCCCGAGATATGAAATACGATTTACAATTCTCCTGACAGCATTGTGCTAGTGATCCTTTTGAAAAGCCGCCGGTAGATAGTGAAACCCGCACTGTTTATCTGCGATTTCACCCATTTATCTTCATCCTGCAACTGTGCGGGTCTAAATTATGCCGCCAGTTTTACCCATTTTGTCGCTGTACAGAAGTTTAGCCTGGCAAACTTGTTTCCAATTAAAAACTTGCCATCTACTTGTGTCCCTACCGGTGCTGCAGCCTCTCGACACGGTACTTGGCCTGTTTATTCTAATTATGATTGCACAAACGACCCGGATTTAGTCGTCTCGTAAGAAGTTTATTGTTCCTTAGAATAGTACGAATTTCCGGAAGGCTTCCTTCCCTTCCTAAAGTTCCTTATTTTCGCGGGTTCAACGAGTTTGAACCGCCTTTCTTTAACTGCAACTGTGTGGAATGTTGTAAGAATGTCTTTTATTTCGTTCATTTAAGATTGGTTTTGTTACAATCTTTTCTGTCGATTAATTCAGGTGTCGTAAGCTGGCATATCCGATACATTGTAAGAATTAAGCACTATAAGAAGCACAATTTCGGCTATCACATTTCGCATTCTTTATTGTTGTCTTTAAAATGTCTTTCATTAAGACAAAAAATGCACTGAAAGAAAAAACCTTTTTCAACATGTTCCAAAGGCAAATTATTTCAGTCACAAAAAAAGCTTTTAGTTTTTCTTCCGGACAGCCTCTGGATAGGTCACAATTTTAGCCATATTGTATTGCGTCCGCAGTGTAAAGCAGTAAAACGGTGAATTTACTTAACTATGCTATATTGGGTATATTTCTCTAAACAATTTCCCGACTGTCACTGCCGGAAGCGGTACGGGTAAAGTCGATCTCTTCTCCGGTAATGGAATGGAGCAAAAACTTTTCTCCGATCGGGCGTCGTCTGTAAGCAAAACTCACATTGTTTCGTAGGTGAAGTTTCTAGTGCGCCATCGTACCAGTGCGGTCGAAATGAAAGGCTTTAGTTTATGTGTTGTCATAACTTATGATTTACTTGACCAATTTCAGGCATCTCTCTAAAATTGACTTGAGTAAAGTATGGTCCAACAACTATATTTTGCATAGATTATTTTTCATACTTATTTAAATTATAATGTGTGTACTATGGCGAAGGAGTGCTCCCTAGTCACATTGAGTGGACATGCTAATGGTGCAGTTCAAATGCTTACTGCACTACGTACCATTTATCATCACGGTACTAACGCTAGACCAACTTCTGTATGGTTTCATTCCAAATGATGGTTCACCGCTAGCACTGCCACATCAATTCCAGCAAACGATTTGGTTCAGCCTCGAGTTATATCCATCTCCGCAATACAAAATGTGTCAATTTCCAATCCTTCCATTCCTGATACTCCTCTCGCCTGCGGAAATTGGTGATGTCAAAACATAGTCAAAACAACAGTATGTAAACACCGTTCGACAAATGATGGTAACAAAGGTTGGCGCATCTTCACCACCATCAGCACTTGCCACAAGTCATCAATACGCCATCAGCACACGAGTGAATCGAAAATGGCACAGCATCGATTGGAACAGTCTCATCAACCCAACAACTCTAACCTTTCCTCACCGTCTGAATCCATTTGTTCTGGACTCCACCACTCAGCCTCTCGGCACCTTCTGCCGATGTTGAATCGATGAAAAATGAAGCGGAAATGGCAATGAATATTTGATTCGTGGATTCGTGGTGTTCCGGCGCGTAATTCGGTTATTTTATGTCACCCAATCTTCCAACGGACCAAATGCCGACCTGTGTGTGTGTGTGTGTGTGTTTGTGTGTGTGGTTAAGCACTTTATCGACCCATGGTAAAGTTTGGCCAAGGTCTAGTAGCAGAGTCTGCGGAAGAGGGTTTTTGGGAAATTGGTTTAAATTTTAATGTTTTCATCCACCGGTGCAGTGCAGCGGAGCAGTAAAACAGAGGCCACATTGGAAAAGCGTTCCGGCTAGACGTCGATTAATTGGATTCCGTTTGGGAAGAGTGAAACAATGCATGAGTGTGGGTATAGGCTCGGCGTTTGTATTGTCAAACACGTCAATTGGGATGCAGATGGTTTAACTTCAATGTCATGCGGATAACTTTCCGGATAACAATTGCACCAAATGGGTGCAGATGTTTTATCTACAGAATTATAGATGCACAATCCGTAAAGACTTGGTTGAAGTTGACAAAAATAAAAGTTTGGAAAACTTATCGATCGATGATTGTTGTCTAAATGTATAAAATACATAAATTTCATTGAACGATTTTTTTTATTTCTCTATTAAATAAATTAATTTTCCCATACATTTGTTTCACTAAATTCGCTATGGAACGGATGGAAACGAGACATTTCAACAAAGTTAACGTTCCGGGAAGCTTTCTCGGTATTACGGTTCGGAGCATTTTCACACCTTCCCTTACACACCCTCCATTATCCGATGAATTTCATTGGAAGGATGATACAATTTAATGCCTTTTTAAAACTTTCTACCAAAGGAGCAGCATCGGCACTCTTGGGTTAACGTCTTGCCCTAAAGTAATGATGCTCCGCCACACTTTTAGCATCCCGCTGCCGACATTGCCATACACTTCTGGCCTTAAAGTGCCCCTCGTCTAACGAGCGTAACTTGTTCATTTAGAGCAAAGAGTTTTGTTGCAAAGAAAAAAACAAAAAAAAGCATTACATGTATACGTAGCCATTGATTGACAGTCGGTGGGTAGAAAAACGTTCCACATTTTTCTCGATCGTAATCGCCATTTCCCTTCCTTAAGCACTTTCATCACAGCTGCCATCAATACGTTTTCAAGAAAACAGTAAAAAAAGCATTCTGTTGAAACATATTCCCATGGATAAGTATTCAACTGTCATTGGGTACTGCATTACTGGAATCGTCAAACTTATTGGCAAACTTATTGCATTAATAAGTAATCAAATTCGGTACCAAAGATGATGCCATCGATAAAAATATCATAGGTACTGTTTTATTTCCTTTCCCACCCTAGAGATATGGTACGTGACGCTTCCTCTATCCGTATTCGATTGGTTGTCGTAGTAGGTACTCGAGCCTAACGTGTTCGAGCATATGGGGCACTCCTATGGTGGCGCTTAACGTTGATCGAATTAGGCATTATTTATTATGTTCTATCGAAATCGATGTACGGCTGCCCCCGAATAGAGTTGGCAAGAGAGAAAAAGAGGGAACGTTAAGTGATAAGGTGGTTTCCAAACCCGTCACTGTGCATCTGTTAATCCAACTAGAAATGATTGCAATGTGTTTCCATCAAAAAACGGTTGCCTTCACAGACACAAATAAATTTTATTTATTTCTACTTTGTAGTAGCATCCGAAATGAAGATAATGTAATCATCTTCTACGCAGGAAACAAGATGAATAAAAAATCGAACGAAATATTGCAATATATCCTAAATTTTGAACATGTTGTGAAGAGTCATCATAATAGTAGCAACGGTATAATTGTTATAGAGTTGTTCCTGTTTTTATCAAAACTGTTTTTAATAATAATTTGAAAATAATTTATTTCTCAAACGATCTTGTCCAACGTGAGGACCAACATTTTAGCTTTTTTAATTGTTCGAATGTTTAGTATTCGACGAAGTTTATCATAACATTTCAATGTTAAATAATACTAAAACCTAAACATATTCTGCCTGTACTACGTCGTAAAAGTCATGCAAATACTGTTAAAAATCCAATTTTTCCTTGTCTCGTTAGTAGAAAACACCTCGAAGGTGAGATATCCCGTTCATCATAATTAAGGTATTTCCCTAACGTACGTCTGATTATGCCATTTGTGCAGCAAGCTTTGCTATCCTCCAAATCTCATTCTCACTGGAAAGTGTAGCATTGTTTGCCTTCATCCATTCATCGCCTCCTCTCTCTTTCTCTCTCTCTCTCTTTATGAGCGGCATTATTCTGCACAATGACCAGGCGTCTCCATGTCCTTAGCCCTTGCTACGAGTAATTTGTGTCTCGCCTGTCTTTGTGTCCTTGCCATTAATTATAATCATACCAATTCATTTCGACTGGGACCGGTCATTGTTGCTAGCAGCTGTAGAAGTGTTTCCGTTCCGCTTAAGTTCTAGCATGGGAATGGATGCTGAAGTGGGGAACACGAGCACGTGCCCGAACCAACAATGAATTAAATGCCTACCAACATTCCACCACACTTCGGTTGTCAAAGCTGTCGGCCATGTGATTGATTAGATGTTCGGAGGAATAACTTACTGTTTTATTGCTACCCAATAAAACACCTTCTGGGAAGCAATTTCATTCCCCTTTTTTGCACTTCACAGCACTGTCACGTGTGTGCCAGAACACAGTTCATTTTCCGCTGTGTTTCGGTACTGATCATTGAATTTGAAAGCAGAGAAAATAAACTTGAGGAAGTTAGTGTTGCGAATCCCCTCCCCAGAGACATCAGGGTTGCACTTTCCATGGCCTTGGTCCCAGCTCGGTGTACAAGGTACTCTGAGAAAAGTGGAGCATCCCGCATCCACGGATCTTAACCAGCCCAGCAGCATCAAGGTGAGGTGATGAATTTTAATAATACATTAGCCACACCCGTACGACACATACACGCCCGTGCACTGCACACTATCAACCTGAACTAGCAAAAAAAACTGGCCTACAGCCGGGATTATACCATCGCTGAATATTCGTCTACGGGGTACAGGGTTGTGTCACAGCAGGATTTTCTTAGAAACCGAACGCTTCCTACCGGAGTACGTGCGCTATCGAAACACGATGCACACAGTAGTAGTCCGGTATGTTTCACACACAAAACCTTACTTTTCCATCGAAAATGTTGGCTTGTTTTCGGTACGCCTGCTTGCACAAAACCGGTGTATGTGGAAAAGACAAACAGATCGTTAGAGCTAAACGTATTTTTCCTGGGTCCCACTGCAATAAGCGATCGGATGTTAGTTGATACTATTTTCTCTGAAAGGAAAAGGCTCAAACATAATCTGTTCATGTTTCCATTGTAATGCGATTGTCCAACTTGTGCAAAACAAAATTAGATGTTTTGTTATTTGTAAATAGTATGCCAATTAACTATGTTTGGCTAAATTTGATGCATTTAAATTATATTTTTCACCTCGTTGATGGAAGATCCATCGTAACCATGTTATCCAGCTACTAACAGAGAATAAATAGGGTTTTCTTATCCATTATGATACTGTTTGTAAACCATCTGAACTCCTTGTGACGGGATCTCATACACTGTCATAACAAAAATATATCACTTCATGTCACAAGTTTTTAGGAAGTTTCTTGAGTTCGTTTTTTCCTCAAAAAAAGAAAAGAAATTCCACAAAAAAAGTACAAGTATTTGGTGGGATCAGATGAAACATTGGATGAATCAGTTGGAACATAACTTTAAAATAGTTACAAAAAAGAATACAATTTTGAGCTGGTAGTTCTTCATTTTCAAACATTTTAATATGCATACGCTCGCTGTTATATTTCAAAAAGAACAAACACTCAAAACAAAAATACTTATAACCTAAAAAAATGCTGTGCTAAACAATAGGTTCACGCCTTAGGTTTAAATTCCGTATCGATCGTGCATCCTCACATGCATTACCAATAAATCATAGATGCCTCAAGTCCATTAGAAAAAAACCCAAGGTATAGCGGTCAGACCGTCAACAGTTGCCGTGGCAAATAGTAAATAAATACAACTTATTGTTTTATTCTATATCTATTATCTAATCGAATCAGATTTGCTTTCCTTTTCATTATTAAACAGTTATTGTTTTCAATTAAACTGTTTAAGGCAAAGTCTTGTATATGCCATTAAATATTTCATCACACTTTCACATACGAAACCAATATCGTATAATCTGTTTGAAAAGCATTCATTCATTATAACACAGATAGGGGATTTAGAATTCCCCATTAAAATGCTATTTAACTTTCCAGTGCTTTTTCCAGCCTTATTGACATCGGTACGCACCATTTAGGTCGTTTCAGTAACTTCACCTTCACCTTTACCAACACATGGCTTGTTCTGCTATTGAACTAACAGGATGCCCCTTTTCTATCGACGGATATCCTATCAGAACCACAAATGAACCTCACGAGAAAACGGCAAAACTAGCAACAACCCTATCCTGTCTTGTGAAAATAAATGGATCCAATGTGAGTGTTTGATGCAGCTGTGAACCTGGCAAAGAGTACTCCTGTGGCAAGAATGTTTTTGTTCCTAGAAAATTCCACATACACAAGCGAGCTGCTCGTTAGCTATGTTTTTTTGCAACGCCGGCACAATCTTGTTCGAGAAGCTATCTTTTCATGTCTTCTAACGCACATGCAAGTGCATCTGCAGTGGGCGAGTTTTGGTGCAGTGTTGTGGTTTGCCCCTGTTCAAAGAGTACGAACATTCAAGTATTAATCAATGAGTTGAAATTCAACCGAGATCAAAATATTGTGAACTTATAGAAAGCATTTCTTGCATTGTCTGTATTGCAATAAAAATACTTTCTTTACGGTTACTAATGTAAATCTACTCGATGTGGCTGAAAGTCAGATTTGATATGCTCTTACCATTTATGCAACTATAACGACTTTCACACGGTTTAACTAATTTGCACCCTATATTTAACTTCGTTCCAGATAAAGGATGTTACGAGAGCAATCAAAAAGGCGGTAGTGGCCGGCACACTGGAGGAGGTTCGTTCGAAGGCGGCCGAAAAGTTTGGCCGTACCAATCTGCCCAACATTCATCTAGACTCGGACGGTACCGAGGTGGACGATGAGGACTACTTCCAGACGCTGGAACCAAACGCCGAGCTGATTGCGGTCTTTTCCGGCGAGCAGTGGATCGATGTAAGACTCAGTGGGGATCTCAATGTAATTCTGGAAGGGGAAAAGGTTGGGTGTGTGCGTGTGTGTATGGGAGCATTTAGAACCGATCGGACCGATGCTGTCATATTGTTGCCTTATTGTTGCATTACGCTCATAAATCTTCTCCACATCCCTCAGTGTGATGTTAGTTGTACTTGACACTTTACAAGAGGCAGGAAAATATGGCGTAGAAAGGGGGAACCATTAACAACTTGCAGAGTGATTCAATTCGGTCATCTCGTGTCACACCCCAAAGCAACAAAGACCCAAAGCAAAACTTATTTATTAATGGAGAGCAGAAGCTGAACGCGAGCAAGATGTTTACCACGCAAACAAAGAAAGTGCGTAAAGAAAGGTGGAAAAAGTTTTTCTTTTTTAAGTGGAATATTTTTTGTGCTGTCCAATCTTTTGTGTAGAGCTAATTCTCGAAAGAAGGACCAAAAGGAACTCCTAATGCACTTAGATGAAATTTGATATTCAAGTTGATACAAAACACCAAAGCGTGGTAAGGAAGTAATTTAATTTATCATTTAGCGAAGTAAAACTAAAGTAAAAACTTTTAGGAGCTGTAGAAATAGAAAAACACGAAAGAAAATAGATCATACTATGATCCCAACGTTTCGAAATGTTGAAGCTTAAAGTATTTTTATAACAATTCCATACTATCAGTATTCTTATGCACTAGAGGCACGGACCTTCAAAAATAGAATGCATTTTAATGTTACGCCAAAAACCATCTTGAACCACTACTTGCAGCCTACACACTACGTTACGATAACAACACGCCGGGACTCGGCCGACATCACCGACAGTCCGGAGGTGGAGCGAATACATCTGAAGAAGCTGGTCGCACAGATGAAGACCAACCTGTGCAACGTGTCGGTACTGAGCGAACCGGATCTGGAGCTGCTGTCCAACATGGACCCGAACTCGGTGGCCGACATTACCGGCAAGGACTTTATCGAGCAGCTGAAGGAAGCTTCAGGCAGGTTAGGGGGAAGAAGAGACCGGGATGTGGTACTGGTTTCTTGAAACCCCCATCTAAAAACGTCTCTGGATTTTTTTTTATGTTTTTATTTTTCATTTTCTATGCTTTACTCGTTCGTTTAGTTGGTTTGTTACGATTATGGTTAAGGGTTGGCTAATGTTTTTTTTGTATGTATTGTATTTTTTTCTTTAGTATTTGCGAACAATTTAACTTGCTTTCATTTTTTTGTGTCATCTAAACATTGTTACGATAGGTAATTCAACGTCCGAACACACCAAACTCATTTTTTCAGTTCTGAATAAAGTTTTATGTGTTATAACATAACTTACATGAACATACCCGTAAAAATTAGATACAGTGAAACCTGAATAAGAGAGAACCAGATCGAAACACTGAATTTTTTTTTATACCCTATCTAAATGAGAATGTATCATATTTTGTAACATTGGGTATCAAAAATACGCAACGATAGGTATCTCGAGTTGCTAATGAAACATAAATGTTAAAATGATGAATGTTTTGATAGTCTTACAGATTATGTTAATTTGTTATGAAAGGGTAGTGAAGTAACTTTTCAGCAAGCTAATATTTCATGGCTGCAGTTCAACAGATAAAATACTTTAAGAGATGGCAATCGTTTTTATTGGATTTTTTCCGGTGCCTTAAGTTCCCTCTTATCCAGGTTCCAATTTCATTTAAAAATGTAGTAACACAATTGGTCGTCTTTTCTCTGTAGTGAAGCACTATCAAATTAGCTTTTACCATTCTCTGAATCCTTTTTGGTTAAAAAGTTGCATTACCTTCGCGTTGGTGTAATTATGCAAAATTAAATTGAACATATTAATAGAACTGCATCACAATTCCGTAACTACAATTAATTGAATGACGCTTTATACCTTGATTTCATTTTTCTTGTACATATGGTTGAAACATTTTAAGTTTGGCAAGTGACAACGTTTCAAGGGCACCCGGTTGATGCACTGGTTTCCATTAACACCCTGTTACTCATCTTCATTCACAACCATTGAATCGAATATTGCATTTTCTCTCCTCCTTTTTGTCCCACTCTCTTTCTATGCCATACCGCGTTTGGCCTACAGAATCCTGCATGAAAAACGAAAGGCTGCTGACGCAATTGAGTTGCTAAAGCTGATCGCCAAGCAACCGATCGTACGCACCGAATCCAACAGCATAAACTGCGAGTACGATAATGATGCTGAGGATGATGCTAACAGTCACCAGCTTCGCTCCTTCTTGACCGCAACGGTACGGCCTGCTCCTATCGTTAATCAACCCCAGCGCACGGATACGACTGCTGCCGCTGCCGAGGAATCTTCTTCCCTGCCTTCCACGACGATCGTTTCGATTCCGGCGGCCACTGTTGGCAATTACAGCGATGGCAAGCGCAACATAACTGTACACCTGCAACCGACTGCAGGCAGTGCCGGCGTAGACACACTCGACACCACCTGCCTTGCGAAACCCACGGACGGCAAACCCATTTGATATCTAATGTATCAAGTCAACGTGTGCCATAAGTAGAGGTTGCCACACGCTGACAGTTGACTCTTTCTTAAACTCATTGATGTGTCCCCGGCGATGATTTTACTCAGTTAAAAAGCGACGCAGTAATAAGCGACACTCAATTAGACAAGGGAGACAACATATTGTGACATTATACAATGCTCCCCGTTTTTTAACATTAGCTATATCGGCGAAAAAGTGCCCCAAAAAACTGTGTTGAACAAAAATTCAAATAATTAACATTAATTTAAACTGCCAGCAACACCGCTAATAGGGTGCGAATCGTGCAAAGCAATGCGACTAAAATGAACTATATTGCGCAATAGAGAAAATGACACAAGGCTAGAAGGAAAACAATAGACTAGCATAGATCAATTTAAAGTATTCCGCACTACGTTTTGTGGTACAACCATAGCGAACAAACCGATATAATCTGAAACGTATTGGAACATAATTAGCGAGCATCAATCGAAAGTTTATAGCACAACACGAGCTCACAATTATCTGATATGAACAATAGATAACATTCTGCTAAAAAAGTCAGGCGAAACTATCCACATTTTAAATGATGTGCCAATTTTGCACTCTTTAGTGTAGATCCTGGTCCTAGATCACGACTTATGAAGAAAACACGTGAACATTAAAACGTTGCTTGCAAATAGAACCAACCATGAGGAAAAACCGACTAAATCTGAATGAAATTTAACATACAACCGTAAAACATTAACATTAAAGAAGAACCAAACACAAAACATCATAAAACCACAACAAAAAACATTGAAAATGTAAAACCAGTAAAGCAACATAAACGCAACAGCACAACCGGTTACATGCGTATAATGGTTACACGAAACACAAACGAGAAAAAAGAACACATTACACGAGCATAAGACAAAACATAATCAATTATGTGCTGTGTGCGTGTGTGCGTCTGTGTGGTTTGGGGGGTGATTATTATAAAGACTGAGCAGTTCATTTTAGTTGTTCGTAAGTGGACGTCACCCTTCCACGGATTGAAGGAATGCCAAGCGATTTTTTGCTTTATGAACGGATGGACGAACGGAAAAGCGAATATGGAAACGGATGATGGAAATGAACTGTCTAAAATTAATCGAAAAAAAACATTAATCGTAGTTTCATAAACAATTTGCAACCATTTTGCCCCGCGGTTGGTCCGTGATGGAAAAGAAGCGAACGATACGCAGAACACGATTTGGAGATACAATTGCATTCAAAATTATAACAGCTCCAATTACAGGGGGAAAGGATAAGGAAACTAAGATACTAAGTACACGTAACCCTAAGCCTGATTTGCTGGAGAAGAGAGGTGAAAGTGTACACTTATAAAGAAATGTTAAACAAAAACAACATGAAGTGTAGAAAGACTAATGCACCAAATTGGGGTGCTCTTAAGCAAGCGAGGAAAAGAATGGAGAAAAAACCGTTCGAGTGATGTGTTTTGTTGAAAAAAAAAAGTCAAATATTTGTAACACGGAGAAGGTGTGGACAAACAATAGGTTAGCATTTTCAATTGTCAAAGGTCAACACAGCATGATTAGTTGTACAACTTCGATTAAGCTCGCGCATCGCCAAGATATGGCGTTCTGTTTGTGACTAATTGTTTGAGTAAAAATCAGTCAAGTTCACTGACACTTTTTGCCACCCTTCACGCACCTATTTTACTAACATGTGAAAAGGATACTGAAAGTCAAAGGGGTAAAGAAAGCACACCAAGGACGGATCCGCAACAAATCTAAAGAATTTTCACACTAATGATACACACACATACACTCAATTCCACGTTGCCAAAGGGACGCACCAGTCAGAAACTGTATTGAATACTTTATACTTGACACCATTATCACGAACCTGGTACAACGCACGCACGTGGGCTAATGGTAGATTTTTGTCCCATGCATGCCGAAACGAAACAGAACAGGACACTCCGTAGGAAACAGAAGGCACGATAATCCCGCAGAAACTATTTAACTTATCACATAACACAACAAATGATAAACATACACACACGAATCCGGATACCAGAGGCTCCGGTGTACTCTCTATCGGTGGAGATAGGATTCTAAACGTTAATACGAGAACGAAACGTTAACAAAAGTGCATCATCCAGTCAACTAAACCATGCCCCCCCCCCCCCTGCTCACTCGTGCGGCATAGCGCGATACTTAAGCCGATCTGCAAACTATTGACAGTTAAAATAAACAGGTTTTAATTATACGTTTAGTAAAAAATACACATCGAAAAGTTTTTGGAATTATTTGTGAGAAATGTATATGAAGTAATTATGAATTTGAATCATTCCCAAAAATACGGGGTGCCCATTTACCAAGGGGAACTGATGTGGAACCTATGTCAACTGAAAGTCACCTTAAACCCATACCTGCCCAGGAACTTAAACCAACCCAAACCTTCTTCTTCTTCTTCTTTGGTGGCCTGCTCACG